>JARJDW010020856.1:0-35950 GCA_030264715.1 Adinopsis sp. GC000173
GCAGCCTTGACCTAGTAACATTGCAAAATGTTGCATAATAGTTATTTATAATAAAAAAAGAAAGTTACTCATAATACAATAAAAATGCTAAAGTAAACAAAACAAGCAACGGTAAATTCACTTGAAGAAAATAAACGTATTTCTTGTACTTAAATCTCAAAAAGTCTCTAAAAGTCAAGTCCAGGCAATTTGTTGCATATTTTGTAAACATCCGTATGGAAAAGTAAATATGCAGATGCAAAATGATTTTGGGATTTACCTATTTGTCGCTAATAAGAAATTATAATAGTACGGTTATCAGAACTCATTATAATGTACCTAAATAAATTTAAATTTAATTTATAAGAACCATAAACGTAAAAAGAAAAGTATGTAACGATTGCAAATGGAATCAATGAATTAAAAGTTCGACAAAATTCTTAAAAATAAAAGCAATATATCTCATTACGGCTAGCTCTAGTCAAAAATTCTTTGTTTTTTAAAATAAAAGCAAATATAACTCATTATAATGTACCTAAATAAATTTAAAAAAGCTTTGTAAGAACCATAAACGTAAAAAGAAAGACATGCAACCATTGCATGGATGAGAAGTGTTGTAAATGGAATAAATGAATCAAAAGATCAACAAAATTCTTAAAAATAAAAGCAATATATCTCAATAAATCTAGTTCGAGTTAAAAATACTTTGTTTCCTGAAATAAGTGCAAATATAATCAGTATACACTTAAGTTATGAAATTTTAAGTCTATATACAATTATAATAACTGTTGGTTTACAAAATTATTAGAAAGAATCTTTGTTTTGAGAATAGACATTAGTTATCAAATTAAATTTCATTAATTAGAATTGATAATTATTTTAGAATCTATCACTATTATATCATTTAATAAACACTGAAAAATGCTTTTATTAAAATAATTAGTGTATGTTTGTTGTTCAGTGAACCATTAATTATAAACACTATAAAAAATATGTGTAAAACACATCTTTTATTTCCACATACATTTATTTTATTATTAAAATCATTACAATTAATATACCATTCAATTAAGATATATAGCAATTAAATTGTTATTTAATATTCATTTCCACAACCATCAATTTTTTAAAGCAATAAATTAGCTATTTTAATCTAGTAAAATCCCCTGTGCAATATTATCATGTGCGTCATTTTTTTAAATAAATTGGAATGAGTAATTAATAATAATTATAAACTGCATATTATTTAATGATCAAACAAACATTAAGAATTAAACTTTGATATGTGTACACATCAAGTTGTTGTAAGTAATACATTGAAACGTGCGGTTTTCTATGATTTTCATGCAAAAAATAATTGGGGCATGATATTAATATAATCATCTTGTTTGTGCGTTTATTAAATGTTAACAAATTTATGGCAGATTTTTAAAATCTGACATATTATTTTACCTTGAATTTAGTTGCAATTACAAGTTATTTAGTGTCTTGGCAACATTCGTTAATTTATACAATAACAATTACACGTAATTTTTCTTCATTAAAGTGATGAATATTATAATTAAAATTTAAATTAACTAAGAGCAAAATACCTATTTAACACAAAATTTATTTACACGATTTTAGAATATAGTAAAATAAATATATGATTTTTTTATCTCCATATGCAATTTATCAAACTCATCGTCTTATTTATTTTTTATGATATAAAATGATTTTGTGGAAATTTATAAAATTAATGGCCTATAATTTTTAACAAATTATTTAATCATTATTTTAGTTTGTTTACGCGACTAATGGTGAATTAATAATTAGTTATGTTTTAGCATTTATTGAATGTTAAATAAAAATGAAAAATTATAAAATCTCCTTGTTTACAAATAATTTAAATACTTTATTTCAATATTCAACATGCGCTTCGACTTTATGCGTGTAAATAAAAAATATGTTTCTTCACATTTATTTCAATAACACGTGAGTTAATTACCTCTCAAACAAGATTTTGCGACAATAAACGTTCATTAAAACAATATAAAAAACAACAATATGAGCAATAAACTCTTTATTTAAGTTGCCTTAAATTTATCGAGTTTGCCAAATAAAAACAAAATTCAAACACAAACAATTTTTTGTAATTTTAATATAATGCACATAAATTATCATTTATTTGCAACAACCTGCAAATAGATTTACTATCTTTTATATTTTAGCTTTCTATAAATTAAAAGTTAATCAATAAATTAAACACACATGTCTATATTATTTTTTCGCTAATTAAATGTTTATACTTTAACCGTGTAATTTACATACGTGAGACATTAAAAAAACTACCAATGATAAATTATCGTCAATGCTGAGAAAACATTCACTAATTGTTATAATTAAAAATTATTGTGCTGTGCGAATGACTATTTTGTCAATTCATTGATAATGGAATAAAATTGTAACTTACTGGAACGAAATTGCGTGCATGGAATCAAGTAATTATCGATTACATATCAATTAACAAATAAACTCTACGGAACGTATCATTATAGACATAAGTAATAATAATTATGATTAATAAGAAGCAAAAAATGCTAACATATCTGCACCTTGACATCCCACAAAAAAAACTTTAGGTAGCGATATAATATTAGTCAATATGACATAGATAATTATATTCTATGTCATTTTGGGATCACCATTAATTTTTTATTTTATTAATTATGTCGTTCATTATTCAACGTTCTGATTGAATAATCAAAGATAGAATCTCGCGTTTATGTAATATTGAAAATAATATGATTCTATACGATAATTAATTTTAATTATTGTTTTTTGTGACAACAATGCCGCATTAAATTAAATTAATTATAAAACGCGATTATTTTTTCTGGTGCAGTTTTTATAACCGCTGCACTTATTCGGACAGTTTTAGTACGAGTTAAATTTAGATTAGCAAAGGTTTTTCTTTTTTCGTTGAAAATTGTAGGCGACTGCAAAAAAAATGTAAGTGCTAGTTAAATATTTGAAAATTCATTTTAATAGTAATATTTTAACAGTGTAAATTATTGATATTGATATATTGGCGTGCATTTTTTATTTCATTATTTTATTTTATTTATTTACGCATAAACTTAATATAGATTGAATCGAGTAAAACATGAAAAATATTAGTTTGCAAAAATGTGGATAAATATGTTGACTATTTTTGAAATTTCCTAATATAAAAATCTTCAAAATGCTGAAAATTGGATAAATCTTATAATAATCTTGTCACATTTTTACGTATAACGTGTATGTTTAAATATTTTGGTGTTTATCTATACGCTACTATTGGAAAAAATAAATAAAATTTAAATTAAAGTTGAAACTACTAACTTGAGGCGTTTCTAAGTCATACCAGAAGTTTTTTCTATAAATTTTGCGCCAATTTTCCAAATATTTGATTTTTTTTTAAATTTTTGTTTTCGGTTATTAACACTTTCTTGACGAGGTGGACGTACGGTCTCAATTAAAACTCATTGTTCATAACTATTAATCTAACGTTTCGGGTACTTGTGCACCCATCCTCATTAAAATATCACTCATTAAATCGGTTAACATAATTATAATTTATATTTGGTAGCAACGAAAAACCAGGTTAAATATTGTTAAATATTGAAATTTTTAATTTACTAACTTACTTATTCTCAACATTATAATTCTTTCAAGGCACATTTAAGATATTTGTTTTTTATTATTTTTACTGTTATTATAAACAAAAGTTTTATGCATGCTTCTATTACTGGTCAATGCAGATTACGTAGTGCAATAGGAATTAGTTGTCTGCTTGCCAAATTGAGCGTCTAATTCCGAACACGTTTGGAAAAGTTTAATAGTCAGATATATCTCTTACACTTGTAAGTGAACTTTGATCATTTTCAGCTATATAGACGTCTAATTTGTGTAATAATTTGTGTTTTAATGATACTTCTTGGTCTAAATTTTTAAATTTTCTAAAAGTTTACTAACTGATATGGTACAATTAAAAAGTTATATAATACCAAAATTTATTATACTGATATTTATCGCATTTTGGAAGCGCTTGCGTAAGAAATAATTACCAAACATTTTGAAACGAAACGTCAAATTACAAACAGTAGTCGGGTAGTATAGATTTTAAATATTTAATGGCACCATGCACGCATACTAACTAGTTCAAAGCTCAATTTTTCTACATTTGCAAAACTTGTTAAATTAAAAGCCTTAGTATTGCAAAGCTTTGTTATGGGGAAATACTGCATCATTAATATCTAATCTATAATAACGTTTACAATTATTAATAATCATGGCAATATAGGATAAACTACTGAATTATTAATGATTAATTGCCTGGATCTAATCGATAAACATTTACCGATATTGACAAATAATAATGAAAAAATAGCGTGGTTTACATTCTCGTAGTCTGCTACAAATCACCCTATTGTAGTGATAACAAACAGAATACAAGCAATTCTATCAGCAAGTAAGTTAAATTATAAATTGTTGCACTATACTATCGTCTTTTATTCAATTCCAATTGCCAATTAATCAAATTAATGCATTTTTGACATTGTTAAACGACTTGTTTGCATATAGGAAAAATTACAGCGAAGAGCATTGACGTAAGTGAACAATCCTTGAACAAACATTTAATCAGATTTAAAAAATGAGTAAAAACTTGTTTTTCCTTCATTGTTTTTACTCACAGTCACATTTATATTCAAGAAAATCGCAATTGCACGGCAATTATAAATTCAAACAAAATTGCAAATGTTAAAATAATTGAAGTATTTTATATTTACAAGCCATAACGTTTCCACACACATACAGAAAGTTGCCAGGCGAACGTTACACATAGCGAATTAATTATCATTATGCAATTATTCAAGTTTTTGGTTAAAAACGATTAATAAATCAGTTTTCATCGTGGTGATGAAAAAAATCGGGCGTGCAATTAATAACGAATTAGACCGCGCAGCAGCGCAAAGCATCCCATCAATTAAATACGTATTAATAATTGAAACGCATGTGAGATAAACATTAGCGCTGAGGGCTAATTAAGAATTTTGATAATTTGTGCGCTGCTGCTTCACTTTGAATAGAGACCAAAAAAAACGCATATTTCATTTTCACTGTCCTTGCTGAAAAACAACATATTTATTAATTAATTCACTTATCTACACATTTGATGAGTTTCTAGTTTTTTTTGTCCCGTTGCTTGTTATTAGAGAAAAATGAAAATCATGATATTAAAATATGGCATTTTTGCGCGTAATTACCTAGAATTACTCATATCGAAATATACAGGCTGTTCTGGAAGGATCGGGCAGTATTATAGAAATCAAAATTATTTCAAAAGAAAAGTGACAAAAAAATTGAGTAGTAGTGAAAGTCAGTTATATCACACGTAATCTGTTTGAATAAAAGGCTTTAATTTTTACTTCAATAAGATTATATGTATTGTCTCATGTTAAGGTCCACCAAACTAACCTTGCTAAAGTATTGACTTACTAAAACCAGATTTTACTGTATGGGTATTTAAAACATAGGATATTTAGGTTTAGCTTTGGAATTTCCTCAACTTCAATATTTCTTCTAATAATTTGGTAGTTTAGATTGACATACATTAGACAATAAATTTCTTACTGGTCTGTCTATAGACATTATAAGCTCAAACATAGTTCCAGTTATACTTTTCTACCCCTTTTCTTAAAATTTGAATAAAAATGGAAGTATACAAAAATAAGTTGTATATATTTTTAGTGTTACTTAAAATTTAGTAGAAAGAATACCAAAAATTTCAAAAAAAAATTGTCTGGCAATGAAAACTTCCTTTGTGAACGGCAAATTGATTCAGGAAACTACAAAATAGTATAATTATCTATTATTGTAGATCTGCGCGTTCGATCAGAATGCTTTATTTATAGACTTTCAAAATTTAAAGTGTTTAAAGTATTTTTTTTAAATCATTTCACTTGGTTATTTTAAACGAATGATGAACCGAGAAAACTGCTGAATAAATGTGCAAGTAATGGCATTAAATAATAATAATTAAAAACAGCTCCGATGAGTGCTAATAGTGCACTGTCTCTGACTTTGTGCGGATATTAGGAAAATCTAAAAGATGTTTTTTTGAAAAAAATTAATTCGTAATGGGTAAAATTAGCTTTGACGAGTTGCCCCGCTGTGCGACCACAAAAAAGGCTGCTACAGTTTAATACGTCGTATCTTTTCGCTCTTTAACACTAGATGTTCACAAAAGATTTTGAATTTGCGGCATATTACCTGTTGCCAGTAGTATTCTTTGCTCTCGCATAAGGGGGCGATCCATCAGAACTAACTTTAAGCACTATCTACTCAGTTTTCCTAGAATATTGTATAACCAACTATGACGACAAAAGCTTTAAGTCACTTGCTGTTTACTATGGCAATAAAAACTATTATCGCGTTTAATTATTTATTGCAGTAAATTAAATTCGAGATTGTGAATAATTTATGACGCTATTTGAAAAATACTCACCATTATTATTACGATTATCATTCGGCTTCTAACAACAAATGTTATGTGTTATGTGCACTGTCTCTCCCTTCGTGAAAAATCGAAAGAATTTTCTTGAAAAATAGACAAACGCTACTCAACGTTCCTAGAATCTTGCATAACCAATTAACACTACAAGAACGATAGCAATAAAAGCATTTTCGTCCTTTTCTGGTTGCATTGCAAGATTTTGTGAATTATTTATGACGCGATTTGGAAAATACTCGGCTATTGTTATTGCGATTATCATTCGGCTTCTAACAACAAATGTTATCACTCTCACAATGTAATATGTATGATATTCTGAGCGATTATTTCGCTTCCTGCGTTTGTGTTCACTCAAATATGTAATATCTATTGCATATTAAACGATAAAATTATTCCACAATTAAACTTATTTATTCTAATTAATTAATTGTAGGAAAGAATTCAATTTCTAAAACAAAATGTACCTGCTATGTATTTTCATTAAAATTTCCAGCGTACATAGAATTTTTTACAAGTATGTGCAAAGTAATAGAATTTCTGATTTAGTAATATAGAAATTGCAATTATTGAGGAAAAATATTTCTAGGTGTATACGCTTTTTATAAATTAACTTCGGTAAGATAAGATAAAATTGCCTGATGCAGTTTTTATCGATTAATAACAAAAAAATGTATAAGTATGAAAGAAAATTAGAGTGCAGACGATCTGATATTATTATACGACACAAAAAGAATATGATTTTGTTAAATTGCAGTGTTTTTTCATTCTATAATGCTGTTGCATCCAAAGCCGGAAACTTGCAATTGCCTTCGTGATGAAGCAGCAAATCGCAAAAGCATTGATTAAAAAATTCCAGATTATTAAAAAAATACATTTACAACAAAACGTAATTAAACTTAAGAATTGCAACATTAAATTTAATTGAAACCGATTTATTTAATCAAAACTATTTACGTAAAAAACAATAAACGAATTTAGATTAAATTACGATTTGTAAAAATAGTATTGTAAAATTAAATTGGCCACTTACCATCATTGCAGGTGATTTTTGCGGCTTCAATTTTTGTAGGCATCTTGAATTTGTGTTACTATCACCGTTCGCTTGCAACTAGCAAAAATGTGCTCTCAAAAATAGTTGAAAAAACACAACTAGAAGTCTATGATATCGAGGGGCGTAAATCTTGATGCTTGATCCAGTTGTTGCAGTTGCGAGTTGCACCGACCGACTGAAATATTGTTGCCAATTAACATATTACCTTTATCAGATTTTCTATAACGAAACGTGTTCGGTACATCACAACAACAACAACAACGAAAAAAATATTATTGAAAAAAAGTGTGCACACACACATATAGAAAAGCCAGTAGTAGTAGGTTAGGAAATCAAAATCCCACCACCACTATTGTTTGTTTTGTATTTATTATTACTCACACGTTTACGGCTCTCCTTTTCTAATAATGAATTGGCGATGAGCGAATTACATTTGCGATGTTTATACGCGTGCACGCCACAACATTTGTGTTTTATTTAATGGACGCACGTTCGAGATCGTCTTGTTTTGATGATGGATTCGTATCGCATTGGACCTTCAATTGCAACACACATTTTTTTTTGTTTGCTTGTAGGTTTCTTATTGTCCGTGAGGAAAGTGTAAATTTTGCAGGTAGTCTCGTTCTGTTTGTTGTTTGCCTTGTTTGCTGTAGATTACACGCAATACGCGTAGTCGTACGGTGGCCTGCATAAAATTCGTTTAATAATATCAATAATATCATGTAATATCATTATTTTCCTATGTAGATTAGGAAAATTATGTTTGCGGTGTTAATTTTCCAGGGTTGTAATTTACTAATGGACTAATGCGTATTGAAATTAAATGAAAATTAAATTCATCCTATCAATATGTTTTGTTATACAAACATTGCTATTACAATATTTATACAATCGATTTTTAATAACACAATCGAATAATGTTGTTGAACAATTCAACAAATATAACTTTTATTCTACCGAGCCACATATAACACGTAATATTTAAATATAGGCATTTTTAATTAATGCTATAAATCACCGAAAAATTATATTGATTTTCTATAAATGTCTATAAATTTTTTACGAGTGTTTGGAAATTATTAAAAATTATTCGCTTCTAATATCGTTGAACAATTTTTAATTGGAATCGGCAGCAATAAAATATACTACCTATAGACTTAATTTAAATTGTATGTCAATTTTAATCGGTTATGAATTAGATTATGGTCTTGGGCAGTAGCTTCCAATATTTGTATCTATGCCGCCTTCTCATTCTTATAAAATTAAAATTTCGTCCACTTCAATTAAATAAAACAGGACATAAACGACGTTGGCTACGAAGAAATTATTATTACTTTGGATGAATAAATAAGTGCCTGCAGAGAAAATACAGGAGAAAATCGTCTCGATCACACGTTTGAATCATATTAAACTAGAATTTTAAAGTTTAGTTCACTCATTTATAAAGATTTTATAATGTGGCGTCCTTTTTGCACTAGATTAGCACCTTCCTAGGTTTGGTAATTCAAATTCGCTCATAGAAAGATGATGTACTTTGTAATTTTTAGAATAAATACCATTATGTTAGTTTAATTTGTGTAAATATTCTATACCAAAGTAATTATTGATTAAATACTAATAGATAATTATTGAAATTAAAACACGTAATAAGGAATAACATAATATTTGATATGTAGGTATGTAAGTACGTATGGCTACAATATTTATAATTTGTTTCCTGTTGATAGATAAAATGTTATACAATTTGATGATTAAATAGTTGCATACAATAAAATTGAAAACATTTGTATGCTTCTACACTACTCAAAAAAATAACGGATATTTTAAAAGAAGTTTGGAACTCTATTTATTTATTTTGGAGAATAATGTTGAAAACCATCTGTCTATTATCTATAATTTTCAAAAACGGGTTGCACCACAACTCTAGCACAACAAAAAACTACCCAATAAGTATTGTACAGTCTTCAATCATTTTAAAAAGTGAATATTCGCAAGTGTTTGAATTTTTTGGTTCACATATGATGTATTACATTACAGTCATGTCTAAAGAGTTGCATATAACATAAATAAAACAAACAAATAAATTAATAAATAATTTAATGTTGATCTTGATCAAGAATTGTCGATAGCGCAATAGTTGCGGTTGCGCTAGAGGATAAGGTCTCTCTGTGGCGTCACAGGAAGACCCAATTACTCTATAGTCTCCCTATGACGTCACAGGGAGACCTCCTTTAGCTATGCTTTAGCTGAGCGCAAATACGATTAGAGCGCTGTTTACACTCCTTGGATCTTGATAGCATACTGAACATGAATAGAATACTTTCCATTATCAGCAACTCAATTGTTTCGAAAAGCTCATAATAGTTTTAATATTTTTTTGTGCTAATCGCATATCTCTCATTATGCAACTTATTTTTATCATTTAAAGTTTGTTCCTCCTAGAGTGTGAGTTATGTACTTCCAACAAATATTAGTTTATTGCAGACAAATATTAATACTTTTTTATTTACATATTAATACTTTTTTATTTAAACAAAATTGATAAATGCGATGTAATTTTATTTACGTAAGCTTTTTTAATTTGTGGCTATAGTGTATACGTTGTTTTACCTTAGCTGAGAATAAATATATCGCTTTACGTATTATAAAATAAATAAATTTACTTTATAAAAATTTGTGGTAATTATTATTCATATAATCATTCAAGTAATTTGTGTGCGAATAAATTGTTGATTTCTAACGATCGGCATTTATTATTTGTGTTAAAATTTAATAAAACTCAATCGAATCATTAACCTATATTAAATTATCGCCAATTAAATGCACGCGTTTATTACTCAAATTTTTATCGTTCGATATTAGTTAAATATGCACTGCACCTTCAATCAATTTCAATTTCATTCAACTTTTTGCTTGCGTTTATAGATAATTAATGCGCAACATGAATATTTTCTATATTTATTCTCTATAGCGAAATGATAATATTGAAAATTTACACTTAATTAGTTTTTCAAGATGCAATTAGACGTTATAAATATATATTTAATCGGCTTAGATAGTTGAAAAATTAAACCAAGCTAGATATAAAGTTTCTAAAAAATATTGTTTTTCTCCGATTAAAATAATATATAAATTAATTTTAGAAAATATGGTGGGTATATATAATACCATTAATTAATCGTGTTTCTTGTTAAAAACCGATATGAGATTTCGGTTTTTTAAATCGATATAATTTAATAGTGTATATATTCATTAATTCGTACGTTTTCTCTAATAATAGATAAAATTACAAAAATATATGACATGAAAAATTGCTAATTATATTGATAACTACTTGGATTGATAATTGGCCATAGTTTTTGAATGAACTCATGACGTAAGAAAACTACGCTTTAATAATAGTGTAAAAATTCGGTTTTTTGAAAGTTACTGCTTGAAAATGATAGGATCATATTCAACCTATTCGAGTTGTTATTATGTAAAAATAGTTAAGATTATGATCAAAATTACAATGTAGGTAGAGTTTTTAAAGAGCACATGCAGTAAAATGAAATTACCGGAAATGTATTCAATAATGCAAACATTTCAAATATGAAGCTTGAACACTAAAATTCACGTAAAATAGAATTATATACAAAATATAGAACATATATGTCTCATGGATTCTGGAATGGACAATGATAAAATTTTGTGAGGCCTGGGTAGCTTTATGTTAGTTTTTGATTATATTAAAAGTCCTCTCACTTACGGTGTTCCGATAGAATGCATCCCTTGCATTCCCAAGATAGTCAGCTCTATAGGGGACGACTAAAACTTAAATACAAAAAATCTCAAATTTCTATTATAATTATGTATGAACTCAAAGTAAAATATGGAATATGTATTTTATCTTCGCTGGTAAGGAGATGAAATAATGATAAAATGTTTTTTATGTGAGATTCTTTTAAAACATATTAAGCAACTTACTGAAGGAGTGTGTGTATTTCGACAAGTTTAAGCGTTGTACCACTACAGTTTTTGCAAACAATGTTATGAGGCAATTTTCTACAACTTTATGCTCTTTTTAATTATTAAATATCAAATGTAGGACCCTTATTAATGTGAGACATCTAGTCATCTTACCATATTTGCCATATCAAGCAATTAATGCATTACTATCTGCAAACTCATAGTTTTGTTGATTGTTGATGTTGAAGTAGATAACAATTAACCTTTCTTTTGATGTAGTCTGCAATTTTTGTTTTTCTTAGGGAGAAAGTTAAGTACATTTCAGTTTCAACAATAAGGTGCTATGTTATCCGTACTAAAAGTTTACATATACATTTAGATGCACCTGCACATACATTCAGTATCAAATATAGTAAGGAAGATGCAAAGACTCAAAACCTAAGTGTAATTCATTATTTTCACTTTCTACTCTACAAAATATTTTTTTTTATTTTTAAATGCTATTTGAGGTTAAACAATTAAACCAAGAAGGACATTTACTTAGTGCGAATATCAAAATGAAAAGAATACCTAAGTAGTTTATTAAAAGTCGTAATTGAAATCGAGCAAGGTCACATACAAGAATATCATTATTTTGAATTTTTTAATTCAGGATTTTATTAAATATAAACATAATTAGACAAAGAATTGTGATGGAATTATTTTACAACCTTCATGGTAAATATTCTCAAGGTGTGCTCACTAACATAATACAAATCATTTCTAAACCATTTTAAGCAATTTTTGTGATCTTTAAAATACAAGTTACTACACTTAAATGTAAGTCATATCTATATGCATACAAGCAGTGGCATGCAGGCATTATTTGCAAAAAATCAAATTTTAATACCGGTTTTAGACTTTCATGTTCTTTTTTATTTTAGTAAAATAATAATTTTATATCCAATTTCACATAAAGTCATAGTCATCAAATAATGGCATTATTAATAAATAATATTCCTATTAAATATATTATTTATCATTTATAATAAAATACAATTATATTGAAAACCCTTACCCAAGATGCTAAATTTGATTTATTTATAATCAGAAGCGATAAAATATTTTTTCCATTTACCTAAGAGTGGCAATAAACATTTAAAAATTTATTGCTATGCAAATTACACCACCAATTCAAAGTTTTATTGTTTTTTTAAATTTTAGTCGACGCTTGGCAACTAATTTTGTTATTAAGCAATTAAATAAAATTCTCATAGAATATGTGAACATATATAGGTATATATCTCCGCAATTATTTGATAATTAATTACTATGAATAAAAAAGGTTCGAATTAGAAACTTTCATCGCGTCGACTTTCAGCGAATGATGTAAACTGTAATTGTAAAATGAAGAAATAAATGATACTTTATCATTAAAATTTAATATAAAATTTAGCCGATTGTGCAATACTCGGAAATGCAACCGATGAATAATTTTCCTGTTTAAACGTTGCATTAAGATGACATTTAATGTTATTTAAATTAATCAAATCAAAAAAGAATAAATCAATGTAAATTATCATTTAAAGTAAATGCGTAGACATACATACAATATATGTACATGTATCAGCTTTTTGAGGTTTGTAAGAAATTAAATAGAAACTTTGTTGATGATTAGCAATGCGCAAGTAAATGTTTGATTGATTGTTTAGTCGAATTAATTGCATTGTAAAATTATGTAATCACGCAAACGAATTTCTCAAAACAACACTACCTATTATTGCGAAGATATAAACTTTTTTTAATTGATAATTAGTTGTTAATAAAATTCGAAATTATACTCATCTTCGATATCTGCTGCTCTTTCTAACACTCCTAGAACGATGAAAAGGTGTGCCTAAATTCAGAGTCAATTGGACGACCGGAAAAATTTTGATTTTCAATTTTTCCAAGTAATTGTTTAATCTATTTAAATATCAATATTTGAAAATGGTTACAGACTTGTTAAGCAGTTTCTCATTAGACTTAGATTTGCACTGCTAAAATCAGCTATTTAAGTTAAAATAAAAGAGGATTTGTTTAATAATGTATGTTAATTATTCTTTCTCCAAGTAGCAAAGCAACAAATTTTAATGTGTGAATATTTTATGTCATTTTAATCTTAACAAATAAGTAAATAAGACGCCAATTTTTATAATAAAATAGTTGCGCTTTAAAACCAGTAAATAATTGCATTAATCTTAGAGTTATTAGTTACTTGATTAAGCATACATATTAAAAATAAATTTTATTATAAACATTGCGAGTGAAACCTTACTATAATTAAAATTTTAATTCGACTTTTCTATTGACATATTTCTAGTTATTAATTTTAATAAGCAAAAACATATAGTTTTATATAAAAAAAACATTAACATAAATAATAAATTAATTCAATTACAATCTTTTTTCAATAATCTACTCCTGTATGCCTTTGCGTATCTACAATTACATTTGTTTTACTTCAGTGATTTATTGAAATTTATTTCTAATTAGATGAATAAATGCAAATCTAATAAAACGCAATTAATTTATTACATGACTTGCAGATTTAAAAAAAATATATATTAAATACCAATTCAATTAATTATTTTACAATATCTATCAGATATTATTAATTTATTATTTGGTTAAGGTTGTTTACAAATCGATCAAATTTTATAGGTCAGTAATGTGAGATATGAATTAACGATAATAAAATATATGCATCCAAATGTTTTAATAAGCATTATAATTTTTTTTATTTTAATGTTGTTTATACTATTATAATTTATTTTACTCTTTCACTGTGTACGATTGCTGATTTATCCCATTTATTCCTTTAACAGACCAGTTTCTGCATATTTTACTTCACTATCTTTAGTGGTTCCTTAAAGCTAGTATACTTTTGTTGTTCTACTTGTTTTTGTTGTTCACTTTGTGTCATTAAGTTTTTTTTCAGTTGCACGTGTGACTTCTATTAACCGAATACTGTGGGGTATTAAAGATTCTCGATGACAAAGTAAAAAGTACCGAAATTAGCCTGTTAAATAAATAAATTTTCTTAAATTGCTTATCAAGTCTACATCATCATGCATTGTTTAAAAGGCGTAGAAAATTATTTATGAATGTATAAAATGCATGCTACATAGATTAAATAGATTTCCTAATTCCATTTTGTTTAAAACAATTCAATAAATTTATGTAGAAAATGAAAGTCGACAAAAAAGCCGGCAAAATTTCTCATAGAATTCGTACCAATGACCACATTAACAAATCATACGATACTACTACTATAAACAAAATACATTTTAATCACCAGCAAAAATCGTGATTATAGCATGACATAACACGGCAAAGCATGTAATCTCGGTGATCGCTTTTCTTCCTACTACTCCTCCACCTCCAACCAACCGGCAAAAACACAACAGCACAACAGCACAACGAAATCATCAAATTGAAAGAAAATGAGATGAAAAAAATCGCAAATAAAACACACGCTTTTGGTATCTAAGAGCATTTCTATTTAAAATACGGCGCACGATATTCCATACAGTTGGAGCGCGCTTTCAATTTCATCAATCACATCAGTGAGACAGTAAAACTACGCTTTAATTAATAAATACTACATTTTGTTTGTGTGCACTTTCGTTGTTGCGATTACTTCTGCCGATTATTAAATGTGAGTATTATTATTATTTATATGTACGTACGATAAGAAATTAAATTGCAATTAACATTTTTTTGAGCGATTAAATTGCGCTTGTTAGCATTTAAAATAATGGTGTTAAAAGTCATCTAAATTTAGATGTTGCAAAGTTTACGTTATCTACAAAGTTGTTTTCATTTGATGAAAGTAAATACTTATTATTTAGCAACAATTATACATTGCTATTACCAACAATTATTTCCAATAAAATTAGATATCTATTAATGTAACTATAAACAATAATTATATAACTTAATATGATAAGTTGTACGTATCTTTACTAAGAATCAAAAGGTACTAAATTTTTTACAATAAATAATTTTTAGTGTTTGTTTCTAATGAAAAATATTTCCTTCTTTCACTAAATAGGTAATAAACAAATAGCAGACAAAACCGGGTTCCTTACTTTAATTTAATCAAATTTAAGGTTGTCACACACTTACAAACAGATAAATAAATTTACGACGCAAATTGTTTAAAAAAATAATAAACTTCAAAACAAATCACTTTGAAATTGCAAGAAATAGTAAATATTACATACATTTTGTTCATTAAAATTTCATATTTAGCAAAATTAGCAAAAATTAATATAATAACACTTTCGAATATTTTGCCAGTACAATTCAAGAATATTTTATTCAAATAATTTACTTGTTTATATTGATATTACAATTATTTTAATATATTTCTACTATATATACATGTAGGTACACACATCACTTCAACATCAATAATTATACTCATTTAGAGAATTTATAATACCAGTATTAAATTTTTATTCTGCAATATAATATTCCATGCACGGTAGCTACTCATTATCATTTTATTTTAGATTGGGGAAAGAATAAAACTGTTCAGTTCAGTGATATTAACCTAATTAGCAAGGTATTATTGGAATTGAACCTTTACCAATTTCTGCAATTACGCTAATAATCAATAAAAACGCAATATAAAAAATAAAATTATTAATGCATCGCTAATTGATTGGAGTCTTGACATTAGCATGCAGTTCTAAGTATTCGCATGCATACGAACTGCGACTTTTCTTTCCATCTGTTTATTTTGCAAGTCCACGGTTGCTCTTTATTTTCAGAAACAATGAAAGGAGCAATAAATTAGCGGCGTGATTATTTTTTTTGTAGAAAATTGCATTGCATCTATTCGTACGTGTTTATATAGGTATATGTGTATATGTATGTATACGGTGTCTTTCGCAACACCTTCTAATATAAAGTAATACCTATATATCTTAGCAAAAGGCAGAGAGAAGGAGTTTTGTACTGTACACTGTGATGAAATTGCACTGCACAATCATTTAGGTCATTTTCATTAAAAACTCGCTCATGGCGTTTGAAACAAAAAAATATCATATAGATATAATAATACATTTTTTGTGAAATTAAGTGTGTTTAATTTATCAAATTGTTTCAATTATCAAGAAAAAGTTGGTTTGATAAAGTTTCTACTTTGCTACAAAATTGCAATTTTTATAATAATTGTTATTTTTAAAATATGAAATTGTTTCCTTCTTACAATAATCAATATAATATTATTCAACTAATCATCAAAAAGGAAATTGATAGTGTTTTCTTCATTTACTCTCTAATTAATATTAGAAATTATAATTTAGATATGTTGCAAAATTATAATTAATAGCTGTGTTTAAAGATATTTAAAAAAATTGTTGTACATATGAGCTGTATCATATATTTATTGTCAACCACAAAATTGCATCACTATGACTCAATGTATGTAAATTAAAATGTTGCATTTGTAAGTTATAATTCAGTACATATAAAATACAACAATTTATTTCAGCTTAGTATCAAAGAAAGCCTTAAGTAAAAAGTGTTAATCGCTTAAATACGTATAATTATGCAATGACATTAAAACAAATTAATTAACAAAACGGAAAAGGACAATTCAATTTGAATAACGACAACATTATAATTAATATCGAATATAATAATATCAAAGAGAAGACGACTATTATTAATTAACGTTTCCCCTTTGATTAATTGCAAACGATCGAAGACGTATTAAGTGGATTTAGATTATTATTATTATGAAAACAATTTGCTAATTTATATCTTTCCTTTAGTTTATAATAGATTACAGTGGTACGCAAACTTTTTTATTGTGGTCTAGTTAGAGATTTTACAATTTTTCTGGAAACACATTATGCACAAAAAACTTATTATCCGCGGGTTATCAACTGCTCCATTTCATGATTTTATGTGACCATCTGAATTCCAAAATGTAAGTGCCTATCTATGTATTTTTATAACAATTAAGACCATTATAACGATTATAGACATTTCAGAACATCTAATGTTACCAAACTAATGATTATTTATTTATTTTCTTTAGTTTTTTAGTGTTTATTCAATGAATTTCACTGTTTTTCATAATTTTTCGATGAATTTCACTGAATTTCAATGTTTTTTTAGTGTTTATTCAATGAGTTTAAATGATTTTTCATAATTTTTCGATAAATTTCACTGAATTTCACAGTTTTTTAGTGTTTATTCAACGGATGCATTCCTTATAATTCTAATATTTTGCCGACCCCTGGTATATATAATCATTTAATAAAGTTAATTAATAATATAAATTGATGCATGCCTGACGTATTGCTTAGTTAATTAATTACCAGCAAATTGAAGTGGCTGCATTGTAACTGTACTTACATTCGATAAGTTTTTGCAAAATAAACATCTTTTTATGGCCGGGATCAATTATCTACGTACAAAAGAAAAAGTCGTATTGAAATTTGCTTGACACATTTTCAACCATTTAGTTTTCAATTTAATTACAGCTTGAAAATTTTGCATTTCTTAAGTGTGTATTTGTGTAATTTTCGCATGGCAACAATGCGGGATTACATTATGTTGCACTTATTTGTGCATAATATTTTCCTATTAATAGAGTTGTTGTTTAAAAGTCCATGTTGAAAATTTCCCACAATTTAAATAATTATTTTTTTTTAGTTTTAACAATTTAAATTAACTTTGTAATTGTTTATTAAACAACTAAGTGTAGATGATAATTGCTGTGCTAGTATGTAAAAAATAACACTCCATGTAAGTAATTTATTTAATTATAAAGCATAATAACAATTCTTGTCATGTTCGTTGTTTGTCACAATTATCGCTTTTCCTATATACATATACGCAAGTTATTCAATTTAAAATCAATTGACGCAAAGCATAGCAAATCGACGAAATTATCCACGATACCACAATTCGCCAATCTATAGGTATAATGCAAAAGTGCATTGACTACAACTTCCGCATTTTCGCGAAAGTGCACACCGCGCACAATATGCAAAATGTTAAAAGGGATTTTATAGTCTTAATTTTTTTTTATTATCTACTAAAATATTTCCGCATGTATTTCGCGCGAAAGGTATCTTTCTTTCATGCATCCGCCTCGGATGATCATCACGATGCGATTTATTGCACTCTAACATTCGCCCAAACACTTCCGCTTTCCTCTGACAATGAAACGAGAAAACTAGGTGTTCTTTTTTTATATACGTACGTATTCGCAAAAAGGCGATTTAATGCTGGTTGGACGATTGTGTTGCGGAGAGAAACTGCAAGCGAAATTGTTCTAGGTATTAAGGTTTTTTACACCATTACAATTAGACGCATTGTTTTACCTATTTTTTTTCTACTTTGTTGATGTTATTGTTGTTCAAGGCAATAGTTTGTATCGTTTTTGCTAACTGCAAAGATTTACTCGGTATAAAAATGTAATAATCTTTGTAATGGATTTGATACGCTTATAATCTATGGGAATAGTAAAATTGTATTAAAAATGTGTTATAACTGCACTGAGGGAATATTCGACAATATTTTTGTTATTTAATTTTATTTGGTAAAATAAATTCATATAAATTTAGTTTAATCTTCAATTAACATTTAAATTTATTTAACTTCACTTGATCGTTTCTTTCATTTTTTAGCTTTTTTCACTCACTTTCCGATATCTAAATGGCTGAAAATTTTGCTTATATGTTCAGTTCAGATGACAATTGAAATCAAATGTAAGCCAGCAAAGAATTATGGAATAAAGTTCTTCAGTATCTTATACATATATGTCAATATAATTTTACGTTATTCCAACAAAATTTTACATGTTTCTAAGTGATTTTTGTGAATTTTCCATTAAAGCTTGTCTAAGTTGTGTAAATTCTTACAAAATTTCCGGCGACATAGTAAAAAAAGTGCAAAAAACTTAATCTACCATTTTTTTCGCTTGTATTGTAACTTTTAAAAGTTTTTGATAATTTTTAGTACATTAATACAATAAAAACGGATTTCTTTAAATATATTTTAATATTTGTCATTTCCTGTGACTGTCAAATAAGTTTAATAGCGTAAAAATAAAATGTATTTTTATAATAAGATATCATCTATCTGCATTGCATAAACTAGCATTTTTATATAAAGCCAAATTTTACGTTGCGTAACATTCACTGAATATTACTAAACTTACATTTAACACCATATGTCACTTTGTAACCATAAATGATTGTAAACATAATTTATATGTAGGAGTTGATTTGTAATATTTTTATGAAAGTCTATACACATATACGAGTATAATTTGTTATATCCTCCGATATTTCATTTATCTTCCGTTACATTCATTAACTGTATTTTTAATCTGCGTTTAGCTAGAGTATGTTTTAAACACTCGTATGTTATTTTTATGGTAAATTATTATAATTTTCAAACTCACGATTCTGACAATTTATGCAATTTATAATGTGGTGTTTATCCTATAATGGAAGCCTAATACGTCAAAATATGATGCGGATTTAATTAATAATTTCACTGAATCAAAACATATGAAATATTGAAGTAAATTGATTTGGAAAGTACATGCTAATATTATTAAAGATCATTTGTTACAAACAGTTTAAAATTATTTAACACTATTTTTATGTAAGGTTTGATTTATTACATATAATTTGTTTTAAAAATTGTTATGGATGTTGCTTTTAGGGACATTTTGAAAAAGAATGCTTGGGAAGAAATCTTAGTTTCTATGAAACTAATAATTCATTGGACCAAAAGTTCATTATGCATGTTATGCTTTGGATTTTTGTTTCCTATAATTCTTGTAGAAAGTATAGGTGTTAACATTCGTATTTGACAATGCCAAAAAGAACATTTAGCTGTCACTAATTATTAATACCCACATTAAAAAGTAAACTAAACATGTATTATTGTAGAACATAATGTCACAACATTATTAATTTGTGCCAATGTCAATCGTAAAGCAAATTTATTTTTTCATCAATTTTGATAATTTTACTAATAAAGTGTGTATTTGTAATAATTGTACAAAAATTTTGTGCAATGCAATCGCAAATACCATTACTGTTTTCGAACGATCACCAAATTTCGCTCTTAGTATATTGGCACCTGGCACTCTCAATATTCAAATTTTACTTTAGATGACTAAAAAACTTATTCGTAACTTATTACACAATTTCACATTTTTACATTTCTTTGCAATGCGTATAACTTCTTAAGTTTGTTATTATTATACATTTGATTGCATACTAACAACACACATGAATAGTTTCGCGATATTAAGCTTGTATGCATTCGGTTTTTGCAATGTCCACAAACCGTTTAATTTATCTTTATATCAGCATTTTATTGCAATTGTATCAATAAATCAAGCTTTAAACGGTTTTACAAAAAACTGGATAATTGCAACATTACTAAATAGAGACAATGTTAGAAACCTTTGTAAGTTCAAATAGGTAGTAAGCATGATGTATTTATAGTAATCAAGTTTTGCTAATTGGATTGTTTTAATGATATGAAGACTTTTTTGTCGCATTCTAATAATACAAACCGAAATTATCTTATGGTTAGCAATTACCGAACATTAATTTGTTTTTTGTGCCAGAGGACTTGTTTAAGAATTAGTCATCGACATTTCTCCACCATGTAAATCAATCATCGATCGTTTGCAGCAATTTCTTTCTACTAC
Source organism: Adinopsis sp. GC000173 (assembly GCA_030264715.1). Lineage (NCBI taxonomy): Eukaryota > Metazoa > Arthropoda > Insecta > Coleoptera > Staphylinidae > Adinopsis > Adinopsis sp. GC000173. The sequence continues at coordinate 21,238 of JARJDW010020856.1, forward strand.
AAACACAGAACTTCTTGTTTATTTACGTCTCTGCAAAAATCTAGAGCATGTCTTGTTTTAATCATATTGTTTAGCGTTCGGTTTCATCGCAAATGAATCTGTTCACGGTTCGTTGCCTCGTGCGCTGCACACAGCAACCAGCTAAAATGTATATAAAGAAATAGAAAGCGTTTGGTCGCTTTTGTCTGCCGCATGTTGTTATCATTGCCGCGAATGCAATAAAAACATATTACTTTTCAACCATGTGTATAGGTATAGTTAATCGCCTCGTGCGCCTGATCATTTAATTAACTCCGTTCGAGATTTAATAATAAGCAATTTTTGATTTCGTTGCAGCAGATGCAATTAATTTTCGCGCAAAAAGTAGCTCATATGAAATCGCATATCATTTATCTGACGTATGTATCTGTTTCACTTCGCACATAGTGCAACGAAACTAAAAAAAAAATGCTTTCGTTAATTACCAATTTCACATAAAATTGTAATAAGTAGCAGTGTTATGCAAATTTATTTAATGAATACGCCAGGTATTATGGAGCAATTTATTTTAATAATTGGTCAAAATTCATAATGAAGTGAACAAATAATTTCAACGTTTATGATGACATAAATAATTAAATTGGATAAAAATTGCTAAATTGCCACAATCTATTTTTTATTTGTATATCGTGGATTTTACGACAATCATTCCAATTACTTAACATTTTATATATTACAAGATCATCGTATATAATAAAATTGTTTTTTCAAACATTGTATTACTTTTTTATGGGTAATTAAATTGACGAGATAATAGAATGCATTTTTAATACATGGAAAAATTATAAAACAATAACGTCATTTTCACATTTATTTGACGTCATCCCAGAAAATGTTACCATTTAAAATCGTATTTTTGAAACTGGAAAATCATAGGAATTAAATGATTTCCATAATATTATTATAATTAATTCCTTGCTTATTTGTTATCATATTGAATTCAGCTTGTTGCTTTGTAGGATAAACGTAAACCTTGACGATATTACTTACTTATACTTACTAAAAATGATGCATTTTTTCGCAAATTGCTTATAATAGGTTTGAATGGAAAAGTAGGAAGGTACAAGGTTATACTGTCCATTGCAACTGTTAAACGCCTTCATAAATTGATAATTGAAGAATTTATCATATCTGTGTTTTATAAAGATATTGAAGAGTTTTATAATTGATGGCCGGTTTAGGTATTAAATAAGTTCAAGGATTGAATTTGCACAATCATTGCGTTCGATTTTAATGCAGTTGAAGTAGCTAAGAAAGAAGTTTATTACATTAAGCAAATATTGAATAATGTTTGAATTATACAGAGTGCCTGTAAAACAATTTACCAGTATTAAAAGCATACGTATCGCAACACTTTGGTCTAACTAAACTATTTACAAGAAACCATACTTCAAACTAAAGGTAAAGTAGCCTAGTTTTTCTTACAGTCTAGTCTACACTTAGCAACAATATTGCAGTACACGCGAGTTGACAGCATATTTCAAGCTATTTTGTAACATTTTTGGCATATCTCAAAGTGTCCCACGTTAACAAGTGACGTGATACAAAATTGCATATGTAGACGATTCTTTACAGCTTTAGAGGATTTTTAGAAGTAGCCTTGCCAGTAAATTTAGAATTGAAAAGCAAAGTAGGTAGGTAAATGAAACACTAAGGGATATAAATATTTTTCAGAGATCTCTAGTTGCATCAAGAGTTACATGGTACTACCTACTTACTTTTGATTTATAAAAAAAGATCATTAGTTTTCTCCTTCTCTAGCTAGATGTACCTAAACACTGAGAATGTGTGTTGCAATTACATTTGAGTTTCGAGGTCTGGGAATAATGTAAGACATAGATATTGATGCAACTGTCTCGGGACAATGTTCCACGATTTCATGTAGTATCAGTGTCTGCTAGATTGTTCACCCAAAATTCGTTGTATTTCACTCTTTGGAACAAATACAGGAATGTGGTGAAAATTCTTATTTTTATTCTTTGGCGATTAGGCTACATAATAGAAATAATGGCAATGGTGATAGTAGACATAATGAAATAAGTAAATAGTAGTTGCAGTTTCTGTTAGTTTGAAATGTAAGAAGTTTACAAAAATTCGCACGCACCTGGAACAAAAGAAGTATTATGAAAAATTGCAACACCATGTCACACCTCACCGTTCATTATTTATTTCATTCTTTTATAAATGCTGATTAATGGCAATCTTGTTTGCATGACTTAAAAGTTACACTTTCATATTCAATTTAGAAATCTTTGCGATGATAATTAACCGTTTACTTTTTCTTAAATACCGGTACAATATGCATTACTTGCATTATTACATGATGTTTGGTACAGTATGTGGCTGTACAAAAGTTGCAACCTTAATTGTTGTTGCAACTTGTGAAATGTATTCCTTTGGGCGGAATTTTCATTTCACTTTTCATCATTATTAACGCAATGTTAAAATGATAAATTTTCTTGCGCCAAAGGGAATTGAATCGCAATCTGTAAATTCTTGTACTCTTTTGTTTCCATTGGAACATAAAGCGCATTTACATCAACGTGCACAAAAAAAGTTCAACGAACTTGTTGCATGTCAAAAAAATCTTAAAAGTTACAGTTAATATTAATTTTTATTGCAGAATAATTATTCTTATGCAGAATTCGATTGAAAGTGAGCGAAAAAAATATACCAGCCAATAAAATTATATAATTTATTGTTCTCTATATTAGCTTACGTTCGAATTGTCAACAACAAATACACGCGATTGCATAAAATATCAACAATAAGTTAGTTGCATCAATATAAGTAAATATACAGAGAGGAGAAATAATTCAATTATCTCGCTTGTACAATATATAGGTAATATTTATTAATTGTATAGTACTTACATACACATAGGTATGTTTAAGTAAAAATAAGGTCAATAAAACCAATCAAGAGCGACGTTAATCAACCGCCTTTACGTAATGGTAAATGAGCTGTAGTCACATATTTTATATACACAGTGACATTGAATTGCACTTCTTGTTTTATGTACCATATAGAAAAACATGTTTATTATTAAGGCAAACGTGCATAGAACGATAATTCAGCTAAAAATAAACAATCGTTTGCTTAATATTAGAAATTAGTTGATTAATTGTAGACATTACATTATTGTCATCTTATATAAACAAAAACTGTATTAATTAATAGAACAAAAAGCAAAATGGTTTGTTTACAACAAGATGATTATTATTTTTTCTTAAAATATGTTACTAAGATAATTAACAAGTTATTCAATAAAGTTACACATTAAAAATGTTAACACATATTTCACGTACATAATTTAAGAAGTATTTAATAAATTATCAAATTTATTTTAGATAAAAAATATTTTTTTAAAGTGTACTGTTCAGATAATTAACAATTAATTAAAATTAACATATTTTATTTATAGAAAATACGTAAAACATAAATCATACAAAACATAATCGTAAATTTTACTAAAGTAATTGTTAATTATCTCAATTATTTAATAAAAAAATAATAATTTTTATAAAAAAAATGTGACAATACATTAAGTATGCTTTAAATTATTATTTATGGAAAAAATACGTAAGACATTCGCGTTAATTTTATTGTTAATTATGTTAATAGTACAATTCAAATAAATAATCATGATAAAAATCTTAGATAATTTAAAGAATAATGAATAAATTACAATAACAAATTTATTTTTGTTAAAACAATATAGCGCTATAAAGCGATTTACGTCAAATTGAAACAATTTTGCGTAAAAACTAAGGTCAGTCTTTCGCAATACAATATTTACTCTATTGCTAATCATAATCGTCTGTGATGACAAATTAACGACAACAACCGACAATAAATGATCGTTAATTGGCAAAAAATACTTAATTAATATTGCTTAAATAAAATGATATGTCAATTGTGAAATGCCATCTTTGTTCAATTACAATGTTTGTCTCGAAATTAATTTGGACGCATAATTTGCTGACTATCACAAAAATTTAAAATTTTGCATACAATAATAATTTTGATTAGTCTACATATTTTTTTAATTGATTTATCACCAAAATAAAGCAATATTATTATCATTTGTTGTTGAAGTTGAGTACAATTAATTAATTTGGAAATAACTCATTAGAGTTTTTATGACGTTCAAAATTTACGTTTGAATTAAGAATTGCGCAGCTTTTCTTTTCTATTGCGATTCATGTTATTTGCACGAATTGCACTCCACAAATTGGGAACAGTTTACAAATAGATGTAATTTGATGATTAATTAAAAAGCGATTCGTGAAGAAATCTATGTAGTAAAAATATGACTTTTAAACAAAAACATAAATGATTGAATGCAATGCCCTACATAAATAAATGTAAAACATGTATGTGTTGCTGTTCCAAATGTGATAAAATATATCGAGCATATTTGCACTTATCAATTGGGCTGAATTATTATAAACCATTGAACGCAATCTTATATTTATCTATCAGCTTATCAGCGAGTGTAAATATATAAATATATTTAAAAAAATCGCATAAACAATTAACTGTGCTGTAATATGTTTAATTTCAATTTTATTGTTTCCCCGTGTAATCATTAACGCGTTCTTGATAAAAAATACATTTATTATCAATGACTTCCAATTATCAATCAACAATTTTCATTGTCATTATTTTTAACGCCCGCAGTGATTAAATATTATTGAAATGATAACAGCATTAATTATTATTTATTTGTGTATCAAATCACATTTTTCGTTAAATGACGATAATAACTTATTTCCAACGCAATCATTATTATCGACCAGGCACGTGCATTTCTAATATTACATCAAATATTTATGTTAAAATTCAAATTTCTATAAAGTATAGAAATGCAATTTCTAAATACAATCAAATTTTTGTAAATGAATTTTATGCAAAAATTTATATACAATTGTGGCGATATGCGCGGTCCAATGTGTCAACAAATTTAAATACATTGGCACCGAGAAACGAAAAGTGTCATTTTGGAAAAAAACTTGTTTATGAGAAATGAAAATGTTTTTATAGTTTCTTTCATAATAAATTGTCAGATACTCAAACACATAAATTGTCTGATGCAAATTTGAACATGCAGATATTACAACTGGAAGACAAGTTGGTAGTAGTGTTAAAATTTGAACATTTTGAGCGCACACATTTGTTCTTCACGGCATAAAGATTTCATATTGATAGCACAAATGAATTGATGATTTTTAACTGATTTTTCAGTTTCAATACGCCCCAATACTGCCGGCATTTTATCATATACCAACTATTCTACAAAAATCACTAAGAATAACCAAACATTTAGGTGAATGACATTCAAAATAAGAACATGTTTTATTTAGAAATTTTCCCATGTAAAAATTCATGTAACAATACATGGTTACAATACACGATTAAATCCACATGTTGTCAAAAAAATTATGAAAATTACTTGTAAATGTCGGTTTAAGAAAGTTGCAATAAAACTTAAAACTGCAATGTTTATACATTGTAAACATTCTCAATTTTTAACGTGCAGGTAGTAAATAATTTTAAAAATGACAACAGTGGTAATAATGATGTAAACATTGTAGTAAGCTGTACTTCCACCATTCGCATTAAATTAATCCAATTAAATAATGGATTTTTAATTACCAAATTACAAAAAAAACAAGTGACGCAAAAAATGTAATTTTAATTTAATATCAAAAATAATGATACGGAAAGCTAGATAATTGCACCTAATTTATCGTGATCGTTGCTGCATCATATTACGCAAATGCAATCGCTCTTCTCCGATGAGTTCGAATTGGTGCGTATATGCATCGGCTGGCTGCAGTGGCGGTGGTGGAGAAGGAGGAGGTGAAGCAACCACATACATTATGAAAAGAAAAACAAATAATAGCATTTTTCGTTTAGCTTTTTTTTATTAAAACCGTTGTGCTCCAAGGTGATGCAGCTCAGTGCGCGTTCGTTGTTTGTGCGCATAACGTGCCCGCTATCTCTTCGCACAAGCTGCCTTAAAATCGCATTGCATTAGTAGCGTCTAGTTTACTTATCGTTCAAACGTTACAGTTTGTTGTTGGTGTTGTTGGATTTTTGCGGTGAACGATGCCATCCGATAATGAAGTTATATCCGAGCTGGATTTGGAAGACCCGCCACAGGAACTGATACAATGGGCGCGGGATAATTTGAACGAGAATCCGGACACAAGGGCGCAGGACTTGGAAGATTTTAGGAATCTGATCTACAGTAAGTCTTACTATATGATTACTAATTGATATGTGGAAGAATGTCGGTTGGAATAAGTCGGTTGAATAATTTAGCAATATAGAACGAGTATACTGGTTTATACATGCATAGTATCTAAACTTTGTTGCGTATTCAATCTTACTCATAATATTGTGCGAATTTATTACCTACTTTGTGATGTAGTAGTCGTATTTTTACTACTGCAAATGCTATATTAAAACAGTTTTCAATTTTTTAATTTTTTGTATCGCAATTTTATCAATTTTTTTTATAGTATTCAACTAATTTCATATTTAACAATGAAATTGTTTAAAAAATGTATAATAGGTATTACAAAGGAAATTTTATTTTATAATGTAGTAATGATATTTTTACTACTGTAGATCCAATATTGAAATAGTTTTGAGTTTTTGTCTCATTTAACATTTTTTATCAAAATTTCATCAAAAATAAAACAAGATTTTGTCTCGTACACGTAAATTTCTCAACAAATGGCATCATGTTCTAAAAAAGGAGTGGATATTTCTTTAGTAACAAATTTAAAAAAAATGTATTACAAAGGAAAAAATATAGATATAGTTTCTACTGCAATTTCAAATGTAAATTTAATGGTTTATCAACTAATACTATCACTTCTTTAAAATTTAGTTGTCAGTTACTTATTTAGCATCGATTGTACATTATTTATATAAAAATTTAATCGAGTTTTAAATTGTTTTTAAAAAGCATGTATTACAAAGGAAAATTTGTTTCTTAGGCAATAAGTCACAGTCAGTTTCATGCTAACAACAAACAATATAACGAATAGTTCATTTAATAACAAGTGCAACTAAACAACAAGTTTCATCATTTTCTGTGCAATTCAACGAAATAAAATGCTTATTGATTAACCACCGTTTGATTGATGACTTTTGCTTGTTGTAAAGTGAAGCAAAGTAAATCGTGTCAAAACTTTCATGCTTTGTGTAAAATTTTTGTCGAATTATTGTCACTTTCGCCATTTTTATTGTGTGGCGAAGAAAATGCAATTTTTATACATGTAATATACCTACAATGTATGTGTAGATAAATTTTTGCACTGTCGTAAAAAGTAACAAATCGTGATTATGCAACTTTCACTCAAAGTCAGCTTCGTTGGCTTGCTGTAATGTGTTGGCAAGCAGACATACATGAATTTAAAAAAAATCTTTGAAAATCATAGTCATTAATTATGTGAATTATAAAAGAAATTGCATTATGTAATACATAGTAAACATTTAGATATTGTGAATCAAACAGCAATAAATATTCAGTGAATCATTGTAAAAAATGCAATTGTATTTGTTTATATGCAAAACAGGCTTAGTCATTAAAATTAGTTTAATTACACATTAATTGAACCTAACAAATGTAAATCGTATCTATTTTATAATGTTTTTTTTTGTTCATATATAAATAGGAATATTTATTCATGTCTTATATATATAATCATAAATTATTATTTTAATTAATTCACCAATTAAATTATGAGTATGAACAAGAAGTATTAATTTATATTAGATGGTGTTTGTTGGATTTGAATTGAAATTAAGATGTTGAGTAATTGATCTAAAGAAACGTATTTGGTTTACCATTAAATTTACAAGAGGCCAGAAAATAAAATAAAATAACGAATTCAGGTATAAAGCAAACTATTTTTAGCCATTCCTTGTGATATGTTAATGTTTATCTACCACTTTAGTACTGGTTTGAAATTTTGCAGACTCTGTCTGGAACTTTTATCTAAAACGAATACACCAAAAAACATTTATAAAGTCATAAAACCGTTTTAAAATATTGGACATTAATGTTTTTGTTTTTGTTGCGTTTTGATATATAATAATAACAAGCTATAGAATGTTGAAATTAATGCGTTTGTTTTTATGTTTTTGTTGCTTTTTTACTCATTATTGGCGAAATACGTTAACGATTTTAATACTCGTTAATAATCAAAATAATATTGACTAAAAAGTTCGTGACTTTGTTGAGTTTTATAACTACAAAGAGAGATCAAATCTGATCACCTAATATCTTGAGTTTAAATCCTAAAAAAATATTTCACTTAATTACCTCAAGCAATTAAGAAAACAAATTAAATAAATGACTAAAAATTAAATTAAAAAAATGATTTAATGCGTTTGCGTTCTCTTTGCTGCACAAACTGTTTACTTTGTAGATGGCCATTTTACGTAAAACTAATTAGTAGTTTCTAAAAAGCGAGATTTGTTTTTAAAGCTATGCAAATAATTTACAGTATTCATAGATAATAGCGAAAGGTAAATCATATTTTAAGTTCGTGACATTTCTTGTTGATTTGCAGTTACAACATCTTGAAAATTTCCTATTTTACCTTTAATACCGCACCGTAACGTCTACGAAGATTTTTTTTAGCAGCAATATAATAGAATTTTATAACACGTTTATAAAATTATATAAAACTTTCACATCGGGAAGACGGTAAATCTTGATAGATGGCTACAATATAAACAAATGAGTTTTTTTGTTGTTCGGTTTAAAGTAAAAGTTTTATAATTGAATTTAAAACTCATGAATAGTTCTAATCAATTTTATTGTAAAAATTGCCGCGGTTATTTATTATGTCAGGTTGTTATTAATTGCAAACTGATAATATAATGAAAGGAATGCTGTTTTAATAAATTTATATAAAGTTTTGCAATTTAGATTTGAGCAATCAAAAAGATGATTTGCAGTTACACATTTAATGTTTTTACAACAAATTAATTGCATTTTATTTGCAATTATTAATTATTATATATTTTTATACTTAAAATAACACGTTGGGCCATTGTTTTTTTTAAATATTTATATTTGTATTGAATAGCTAGCCAATCTTTGACTATTTAAGATTAAGACATGGGAAATAATCGAGTAATACAGTTACAAAATAGTTTTTATAATCCAAGTATTATTAGAAATGTTGAAATCGAATGTAGAAAAAAAAACGAATTTGTGCTACGTGTAAAAAATGATTAATTCGCTATAATATATTGCTAAACTTTAGTTCATTTAATTACTGCATTTTTATCTGATTTTCTATATACATTCAAATTATTTTACATATATATAGATTTTGTAACAAAGAATTGAATATGTATGTATGCACTTGTTATTCTTTACGGGCGATGCTTATTAAGGGTATCAAACAGAAATAATCTTCGTTAATTTGTGTTTGTTTCGTTTTAATTATAGATCGTGGCGAATGTGAGCCCCATCGAATGGATGATGCATTTCTGCTACGTTTCTTACGTGCCAGATATTTTCAGAAGCGGCGCGCACATCGATTGGTAACATATTAAACTTTAAAGACTTGTCGGATATTAATAATAACAATATAAACTTCGTGCAAAGTTATTAATGACATTATATTGCAAAATAGAGAAATACCCGGTCCAGAAGTTATTCCCTATAGTAAGTACATCATATTAAATTTCGCATATATGTATTTTTTTGATTTTTTGCAATATTTATACTCCAAATAGTGTGGTTTCAAGTTTATTGTTACAGTATTGAAAAAAATATTTAATTAGGTCTTAAACTGACACTTCACCAAATTAAGGGAGGTATTCCTAAAAAACAATATAATGTTGTTCTTTGTAAAGTTTATTGACAAGCCTATGTGTGGAATCAATAGATAAATTCAACAATTTGCAGCTGGTGAACTACTGCAATTTCAAGAAAGAGAATCCAAATTTTTTCGAAGAAGTGCATTTGGAATCGTTGTTGAAAATGGGCGATTCGGATGTGATTACAGTGCCTCCATATCGGGACCAAACTGGTCGCCGACTACTATTATATAGATTAGGTATGTGCATGTATGTATATGTATTAACATCTGGGTTAATCTATAAATACGATAGGCTGATTGTTTATAATTGCATTCGGAGGAAGTCATTACGCGATCAATTAATGGACTTAAATTGCGCGCACTTTCATAATTCTAAACGTTTTGCGATTTTTTGTGAGGGCGTTTTTTTAGTCAATAAACCATTTTCAAAGCGCGCACGTTATGCGATTTATTATGTAAATTGTGAAATGTTTGATTTTGAGCGCCAGTTCCTGTTCGGGCAGGAAATGCACATTGTTGATATGCATTATTTTTGTTTTGATGCAATTTTACTATTTGTCGGAACGTTATTGCGCATAGGTTAAAAGGAAAATTACAGGGAAAAGTTGCGGTTTCATTCTAGGAAAGTAATTAATGCACTTTTGGTATTAATAAATTATCCAGTTTCAATTTTAGATTAGCGGAAATATTTTATATATTTACATCAAAATTTTTAACCGTCTGTTTGCTATAAATAGATGTATGTATGTATGTACCAAGAAATAACGTGAAACATTTTACATGCTTGAATTCATTTTATTTTGGCAATAGCACATTAAATTCTGAGCGTTAGAGAAAGTGGACAACCACAATCCGATTGCATTAAGATGTGTCGAAATAATTTAATTAATTATTTGTGGATTTACGAAAATTTGCATAATCTCGCCAAGAAATTAACTTTTCACACTAGTCTTGTTTTGTTTTTTTTAAATAATGAATTGAAAAGATAGCAATTTCAATTTTCTTAACTAAATTTTAACTATCCTCAATTCACAACTTTTAAAGATAGGTGTCACTTTTAAATTAAAAAAAAAAAGAAAATTTGTTAATCAATGGGTTATGATATGGTAATATACTAACAATTGTGATTTATATATCTATCGAATAAAATAAATTATACTGAACTAATAAATTTTATTAGTAAAGTAAATAAATTATCTGTTGTTTATGATACCTACCGTGTACAAATTTGTTAGTTTGATTCACCATTACACTACAATTACAATTGTTACTAAAATTAAAGCTGGTTTAAGGTAACTAGGTATTTAAATTCATTAGAATTTTTACATTTTTATTCCTTGACTTCAGTTTTCTAAAAGGAGCGACTCTAAAAGATTTCATTCTAATTTCATAGGTCATTTGTGACGAAAAACAACATAATAATATCACAGAATAAAAAGTTGCATCCATTAAATGTATATTATCGTTCTAGATTTATAGCGATCTGTGGTTGAATTTTTTATTGATAGAGATTAAATTAATCATTGTCATGGTCATTATCAGCGATTTCATTCGTCTTGTCTTAGAGTTATGAAGCGTTTTTATTTGCTGCATCGAATAGCTGCAATTTAATGTAAATCTGCATGATTATTTTCATTTTGATAAAAATGCGACGATGATGGATGGCTATTTTAATTGAAATCGTAATAGATTTCTATCGTGGATGTTTATTGTATAATGAAATAAGTTTCATTCCATTTTGTATGCATTCGCATTTTTACCTCTGTTGTAAGTGACATAAATTTTACAATGAGGAATAAAAATCAAAGTGAAATTTAACTTATACAATTTTGCAATCCCATGCGCGCATACATCTAACTATCACTCAACATTTTAAATAAATAATACGTATACATATATAATAGTTTCTTATCTTTCAAAGTAAATTTAAATTTGTTTAGCTATTTATTATTTGGAAAATGTTATCAAAGTTTCATTTGAAATTAAAATTTTTCTCCAACATGTGAATCGATTTACATATTATGAAACTCTATTTAAATTGTCTTCTTTTACACATATAATACCGTTTATATTCTTTTTTAATTTCAACGTAATGTTGAGCTTTGTATTTCTGTTAATTAATAAATAGCAAAAAAGTCAGCTGAATAGAAATCCAACATTTTAGGGCTCTCCATTAACGAATGAATTTGAATAAAAAAACTAGACAGCAATTTTGGCCCACTCAGTAATATACTTATAGAGATAAAATGGGCTAAAATTTCTCTGTAGTATTTGGTACTACAGAGTATTTAACCAATGTATTTATTTATAAAAAAAGTTGAGTGTACCATGTAAATTTTCAATTATTTCAGTAATTGTACTTGCTACTATGTAATTACATTTAAATTAATTAAACCTTAATAGATTTGTTATTAAAATTTGATTGAATTTTAATGAATATCAATTATAGCCAATTTGTTTTTATAATAATTAAATTATTTTTTATAATATTGCATAAAATTTGTAGCCTATTAATGGCGGTAATAATTTTAAATGCATTTATATTATACAAGAATACTTTCTTGAATGTCATTAATTTTCTATTCTTTTACTAATTGATGTATTTGCAAATTTTTGATAATCTGACAGAAATTTATGATTATAGTGAAAATGTTTATTAATCCTTTTCGATAGCAATCAAATTTCTATAAAAATATTTAAAAAATCAATTATAGACTAATGCTATTGCCTTAAGATCCAATTTACAGAAAAATGTAATTCATATTCTTTTTACGTATAAAACTATACTTAAATCGGTGGTTTTCAAAATGTACACATGGGAGAAGCAACCAACAAATTAAACTTTGTTGACTCATGGAACATTTAGAGGCTAGAAATAGATTGTAGGATAATACTTTTAGTGTCTGGCTTGTTCCATTTTCTGCAAAATTTGCAAAAAAATCAATTTTATTTAGAAATTATCTTATTATTACGGATTTGATTTGTTTTTGAATCGCGGAACCTCTTGGTATGTAGGTACCTACGTTTGGCATTTTGAAGACAACAAGAGTAAGAATTATACTATAAAATTATAGGAAAACATTTATTTAGGTTATTAAAAAATTGTCTTAAACTGTTTACTTTTTCTAGGTAATTGGAATCCAAAGGAATTTACGGTGGACAATCTGTTTCAAGCAACAATGGTGATATTGGAATTGGCGATCCTCGAGCAGCGAGCGCAAATTTTAGGCGGCGTATGCATGTTCGACTTGGGCGGACTTTCTATGCAGCAAGCGTGGTACGTGACGCCAAGCGTTGCATCTAAAGTCGTACAGATCATGGTGGTAAGTTGTTGATTGATTGATATTTCTACACGATAATAATAATTATCATTATGAATAATATTAGTCCAACATGCAATTTTTCTGCTTCAATTCACAACTCACTCTCTTTTTTTGCTAATAAATTCTCGGCGTTATTATGAAAAAGTGGAAAGATTTTGTCACATTAATTAAAGCATTTCATTGATTTATTGTAATAATAATTATGCAACACGTACTAGAGATATTTATTGATTTATTTTGCTAATTAGTTAATAACTAATAACTAATTTTTGGTCTTAACTACATAGTTGCATCATTTTATATATTCTAAATGCGTCAGTCGGCGCGTAAATCAAAACATTTATTACATATTTCAGAAATGTAAATAATTTATTTTAATGTGCTTTTACTTTTTGTAAATTTTACATACCTCGTTGCACAGCGTATTTAAGTCATTGTTTTATTATTACATTTTATTTTAATAATATTTGCTGATATAGCAATGACAATAAAATGATTACTAAGTAACCTTCAATGATACTTCTACCAGCAGTGCTTGCTCGTCAAGGTCCGCACAAATAATTATTATAATTATTCATTGTTGTTTCGTCGCGCAAATCGCTGCGAGTACTCGAAAAAAAAAGCGTTTGTATACAAAAATATTTGACTAAATTCACAAAAATAGAATTAATTTGCACTATTAAATAATTTCTGTTTTGTATTTTAATAATTTGAAAATTTGCATTGTATTTTTAGTATAATGTTTCTTTAAAAACTTTGTTTATGCGTAGATGTTTTAATAAACATTTATAATAACTGCATAAAAAGTGCTAAAGTTTAGATACATATTTAATTATAAAGAAATTTATTATGCATTTTAGACCTTTCGAGAAATATATCAAGGCAAAAAATCATAACAAACTTTTACATGAATAAAAGTAATACTATTAATGTCATAAAGTCTATTTATAGAAACAAAAATACAAAAAAAGATTTAGATTCTAAATAAGTTTGCTGGAAGCTGAGTTTAGTTACAAACCAGTTTAATAATTAGAAACAAAAAGCTTATAATAAACTGATCATTAAATTAATTGATACGTTAATTATATATTAAATGAATTACATAACTGCGTTAAATTGAAGAAGAGTGTAGTATAGTGTTTGGCTTCAGGTAATAACACGTTAACAAATCCACTTACAGGAAACTTACTTTTTTGTAAATAATTAAATTCCAATTTCTTATCATTAGAAAGATGTCATATGTACACTCTGTCAAATAAGTATCGGGAATTTTCCAATAAAACACAAAATATTTAGCATTTATTTAAATGCATGATATCGTCTTCAAAGTAAGCCCTTTCTTAAATAATATAGTTACATGAACAAATAATCATATCGTTAAAATATTTTTAAACCCATTTTCCTGAATCGAATTTAGTACTCGCCACGAATTCTCTTTTTTTGCGTTTCAATAGCTGAAAACGAGTATTAATTTCAGTTTTAAAGAAAGAA
>JARJDW010020858.1:0-14776 GCA_030264715.1 Adinopsis sp. GC000173
CGTGCGTTTCGATTTTTTTCCCGCACTAGTGCGGGAATTTCTAGTTCCGAGATGTCATTTGCCATCACTGGACCAATGAAATAACGCGATTTCATAGTCTAAGTACAAAAAATATTATTTTATACTCAATAATTAATAAACCGCGGCGGGAGAGTTAAGCGAGCGAGCGAGCGAACGAGCGAAGAAGATGAAGGGCGCGGGGACATGGGAGAGAGAAAAAAAACTCTCCAAAACGCAATATAATTGAATTTGTTTAATCCCAAAAAATATTTTTTTCGAATGAGGAGAGGGGGCACACGTAGGTCCGGAAATTGAATTTTACACAAAATACGTATAGAAAAGATAATTGAAATTGAAACATTTTCTTTCATGTGCATGACATTAAAATAATTTGAAAAATTATTTATTTGTTTGTTTTGTTGTATGTGTATGTGTGTTGGTGGCCGATGGCGTTTCGATTTAATATTAAAAACGAATATGAGTATGTGTGGAGAAGGAAGAAGAGCGAGTTTCATTTTATGATGTACATATATGGAAATATATAACCTATTCAACTAAATTTATATTAATTATATATGTAGGTTATTCTTCTTCATCTTTCGGTATTCTCAATCAATTTTTTTATCGAACTTTAAATTCCCTAAAAGCTTTGATGAAAAACGCAATAGTTGGAAGGAAAAACGGGTGGAATCGTTACAAATTTCCAGACACCAAGAAGTCATCCAAAATTTCGTGAAGATACGAAAATCTAGTAATTTCCTATGTATACCTTGGAATGAAATGCATTGTATGTCTATCTATCTACGCCCGCACACACACAGTCCGCAATCAATTATCCCCTCCGAAAACTTTTAATTAATCTTGATTAGTTGCGATTTGTTTCGTTTCGCAGATTGTCTTATTTGCTACTAATACGATCGCACGCTCTGCATTCGGGTGGTTTTGCGTCTAATTAACTAGTTGGTGGCGCTGAAATAATAGAGTGTCGGAATTAAGTGCGACGGTTTATTAATAATAAAATGACGAGATGCCTCCTCCCTCCTTCCAGCCGGCAACCTCCACCCGCTGTCACGCAGATGGATTTTTAGTTATAGCCTATTTGCATTTTGATTAATTAGCATAACGAAGATTGCTTTCTTAATTTTCTTGTTGCATTTAATTAAAACTAAAACCGCCAATTTTTCATCTTTAAAATATGTGTTCAACTTTACGGCAGTACTTAAAAAATCAATTAATATATTGCGCGCAGCAAAAAATAAAGTTTAGTCGTTGCTTTTAGGCTATAGCTATCAAGCGCATACCCTGTTTCAAATAGTATACAGTCTATAAGCAATTAGGAATTGTTGTTTACAAACAAAGTAATATAGTAAGTACTTAGTTGTTTTGGACACGCGTTTAATAAATTACCAATTTTTTAGTTATAGCTTTTCTGCATTTTGATGAATTAGCATAACAAAGATTCATTTCTTAATTAAAACTAAAACCGCAAATTTTTCGTCTTAATAATCTGTTCAATTCTACAAGGTTTATCTAAAATACTAATTAATATATTGAGCATGAAAAAAAGATTTATACTTTGATGCAAATAGTAAATCTACAAGCAATTAGGAATCGTCGTCGTTTACAAACAAGCTCCGTCGTCGTCGTCGTCGTCGTCTAAAAATTGAAATATATGGTACTTAGTTGTTTTGGACGTTCGCGCGTTTCTCACAACAAATTTACGAGGCGACGATTTTAATAAATTACCCATCTCATTATCATTTTCATTTAAGTGCGCGGCGTGGCGCGAATGAGAAAAATGCACGAGATGAAAAAAGTTCCACATCTTCCACTTGGCGTGCATTTTTCGCGTGCAAACTAAAAAGCAATTTCATAAAAGTTGTCTATCCATCCACGACTGCAGATTGCGTTCTAATCGTTGTTATTAAATAATAGGTATATACAGTAAGTAGTAGTTGCTCGCTTTCTTTCTTGTTTGTCCGAATATCATATAATATCGCTAATGAAGGTATTACCTGCGACCGGCGACAGTTTCGTCACAACGCACCATCTTGTCTTCCACTGCAAGGAAAAAATAGAACAAACACAAAACGATTATTTATGTGCATGATGAGGATGTTGGGAGGGCAGCGCAGCAATACACAGCACACTCAGAGCAAAAAAAAAAGGTTCGCATAGTGTGTGATAGTGCGTGTGTATATGTTTTTTTTTCATCTCTGTGTGTCTGTGTGTGTTGCTGCGTTCTTGTGCTAAGATCCCACTGGTTATTGACCGATTCTGTTATTGAATGGCCCTTGAAATTTGATATAGGCCCCTTTTCAACGCAATCCTGTTTCGACGCGCTCGTAAATAAAAACGGCACACAAACGCTTGCTTCATCCATGTCGGCATACTATTGGGTATCTATCTACTACAGTACGCAGGATGTCATTCGATAGTATACATAAGGACATTATTTATGCAACCCAATTTACAGGAATTATTGTTAAGGTGCGGAAATTTTTACTGACCAAAATGTTATTTTCCTTTGCCAATGATGGAAAATGTCCAAAATGCAATAAAAAATCCCATTCCAAATTTAAGAATTTGTACTTGTAGAGAAATTGGGTTGCATATATTTGTAATATTTTACACACAGCGCCCGGTATGAAATGCATTTTGTATATGTGTGGAAATGGGCCATTAACAAGACGTAAAAGTGGCGGCGCGCGCGGATTGTTCGAACGCATGACACACGCGAATGGATGTGACATACAGACGATGTGGCGATAATTAAAAAATGCCTTTCCTCCTCGCACTCGTGAGAGACACGCGAACGTGTAGAATTTAATTAAAAAGAAGAAAAAAAACATGCATGCGCGCTCTATATATTTGGCTTTCAATCACCGAAATCATAATTTAACATTTTTTGCGTTAGCGCAGCGTGGGAGCAGAAATTTCCGATGCTATATTAAAATATCGAATTACGCGTCGTGTGTGTGAGAGAAGGTAGTTTAGGGTATGTATCTATATCCAACCACCATCGCGCTAATATAAATGCAACAACAATTCCTCGACGGCGCGGCATTTGTCTCGCGTCTGGCGATTTTTCTCCCGACAGATAACGCAACCCAGTTTTCTGACGCTGACAAAATATTCCGTCATTGATTTCGTATTACAATTTTTTTCCGAGTCTCAAAACAATGCGAAAGGAATAAAAAGCGGCCGACAATTAATCATTGCGGATTTTGCATACATATACATACACATATATATATTATATGTGTGTGTGTGTATTGATTGATTCGTCTACTACTTGTGCGGCGAGATAGTAAAATAACGGTTGTTTTTTTTTCTGCTTGCTCTGCCATCAGGTAGTGAGTGCGAGCGAGCGACAAAGCTGTAAATTCCTCAATATCGCACACTACGACTGACACAAAGCGCAAAGCTCAATTGACGGAGTAAGTCGGCCAAAAACACACGCCGAGAGATGAACGCGTTTTATTGTAGTTTTATGTGATGCAAGGAAGCAGCAGCAACGGCAGCTGCCTCCTCTTTCTTCGTTTTCGCCCTCTATCTGTCTCACTTTACTCACTCTTTTTTTCTTCTTTTCTTACCCCTCGCTCACATCCATTCCTTTTCGGAGTGAAATTCAAATGAAGCGTGCATTAAGCTAATTAACTTTTTGATGCACGTCCCATCCATCATTATTTACACCTACTAAATGCGGATCGGGCGATGGGTCGGTCGCCGGGGCGTCAAACGCATCGTTTTTTGTTTTGGCGTTTTTATTAACAGTATACTCGTCGTATAATTGATTCGAAGCTTTAGTGCCCAACTTAGGTACCTTTTTTTAGTATCTCGAAATTCTTAAAGGATATTTCTTGATATTTGCATTTTTATTACCTTATTTAGCGATTTTTAATATCTATCATCAATTGCAAGGCTAGAAGAATTGAGTTCTTCTCGTTTTATAGCAACAGTAATCAAAATCTTTAAATATTTTAATGAAAAATGTCTAAAAACAAAGAATAATTGGAAGGAAACTACCAAAAGACGAAAAATCCAACTAAAATTAAATATTCAAGGATACTAAACACCAAGTTGGGCACTAATTAATTATTGGTTGGAGATTTTTCGTAGAATTTTCTATGAAATTTGTTATAGATCTTCATCATTAATGATCGAAAGTGGCGGAAAGCTATATTCAACTCTTTTTTCTAATAATTTTGGTAAAAATCTTTAAATGTTTTAAGAATTTCTAAAAAACTAAGCCGGCCACTACAAAAAATTATTGTATTTTGTCGCCGCACGTCTTATTTACGTATGTACTTACGTTTTTTCAACCGGATTGCCAGCGTAATTGATTCGAATAAATTCACGTCGCGAGCGCGCGCGTTTTCTGGCCCCGATTTACACTTACAAATCAACGCAAATTTATGTGTTTATTAGCGTAAAAAGTTTAGCGTGTTAATGTCGTTGCGACGCCGCACCAACAACAGCGCAAAAAACACCGACACAATCGTTTTACTTCTTTTGACGCTTATTGATTATTTACTAATTTCCGGTGCGATAAAAAATCGTACGCGTCGCACAAAATTAATATGCTAATTAAAAATAAACGTTTTTTTAGTCCGCGCGCGGTAAATCGGATTTGAATGCGTCGTGTCGTCGTCGTCTTTTTTTGCACGGTAGTATTTCGCTGCGAAATGCGAACGAATGATTGAATTTTCGAGCGTGCGAAGATTTGCAGCAGATAGACGTTTTTGACGTGTTTCGTCTTCGAATGCATGCATTATTTATTCCAAAATGTTCCAATTTTTATTAAAATGTATATAAAGCAAACACACAAAAAAGATTTAAGATTTGTTGTCAATGCAAGAAGACGTTTAATTAAATTACTTAGCGTTACGCAAAACTATCGAATAGGGGGGGTGTTGGATGATGATAGACACCCTCTAATTCACCCTTCAAACATGAAACTTTGTTTAAGAACGTTTTAAAATCATCCAATTTGCGTCTCGCATCGTTGTAGTCTCAGTCGTCGTACTCGTCGTCTTGGCTACACGTTTTCACGCCATTCTCTCTCCATTAAAACATCGCTAATTAATTAAAATAATAAAGTATTTATCGTTCTTTGCGTCGTGTCGTGTAGTCGCGCACAACACAACGACGACGATGATGATAAATCGTTGACAATTACGCTCCGCACGCTCGTCGATGATAAAAAAATCCGTTTTTATTGTTACGATATGGAGGTTAAGATAATTATGTCATAATAATCTTGGACGAATGTTTTCCTGGTATGATCTAAGTGCTAATAAATCAACGATCTTCCAGCGAAATGCGATAAATTGCGATGATGGAGAGCAGCGGAAAGAAATTTAGTTGCTTGTGTGTTTGTGCAGCTTTTTCACACTGAATTGGCGCATTCATAACACTACCTATGTATGTATGTGAGAAAAGTAAATTTTTGGAATGATAACGCGCACAATTATATTTACGGCAAGAGAAAAAAGGCAGTAAATGGTTGTGTGTGTGTGTGTATGTTATCATGTCGCTTTATCACAGCAACAACAACACAACAAAACGAAATTGTAAAAATTTATTATATTATGAGGCACCAGCAGCATCACACAAACACACAAATACACACACGTGCATTAGATACATATAAAAGCGGGCGTTTTACAACGTTGCACGTCTGCTAAACAGGAAGATACACTTTGCTTAATTAATAAACGTATCTTTTACATTAGATCAAACCATCAAAACAGAGAACGAACGGTATATCGTTTCGTTGTGTTGGATTATTATCTAACTTCTACGCGTATCCAGCTCCTCTTGCATAAAACACGTATACATAGTACATAGAATTAGTATATAGCGCGTTACGTTAGTTAAGTACATATTTTATGCACTTGTTGTATATTTAATACCGTTCTCTGCGAAATCCCCAAAATTTTTGACAATTTTGAATCCCAAATTACTTTTTTAGTATCTCTATGAAATTCTAAATCATTTTTGACAATTTTCTTTAATCTCTTTGGCATTTTTATCAAATTTTTAATAATCTTAGTACATATATAAATCTAAAAGAACTGCGATGTTCTGTCTACTCAAAAAATTTTAATGAAAAATTCCAAAATCAGTGAAGAAAATTCTAGAAAATTTAAGATTTTAAAAATGTTACATTATCAAGATCAATTTTATACCCATATATTGTAAATAAAACTATCATTTTCTTTTCAACCCTGCTGCCTCACACCTTTGTTTATCAAACAATCAATCAAATGCCCTCCGATAACTTTTCGTTGAGGAAAAAATCAATTAACTTCGCAACAGCGAAATTTAATACGATATGATGAAAAATTGAAAAAAACGCGAGGCGACGAGCGGGGAAATGAAAATGAAAATCGCAGTTTGATTCGGCACCTGCACCACTACCACCAGCGTTTTTTGTTTTTGTTGCGGCGCATCTTCGCCGCCGCTATGCTACGCTACACCGCCCCCATTATTCTTGCGCTCGTCGTATACGCTATATATTTTTAAACGTATGATTAATGAATATACGAGAGCGGCGAATACAATTGACGTTTATGGATTGTTGTTTCATCGAAATAGCGAAAATATAAACTATGTGTTATGTATATATATATGAATCTGAGAATGTTGGTCATGCGAGTATAATATTGTATACTGTTTGGAATTAATTTCATTTCGGCGAAGGAAGCAAAATCTTGCTAGCGTTCCATGTAAATCAACGCGTGTAAAAATCTTATAAATTCGTTGTTTGTTTGCTATATAACATATTATGATTGTGTGGCAATGACCGTAAAACAACATCCTTCTTGCGCGTTGTTGCTATATCATAATTTTATCTATTTTAAACCCATTCATAATTGAATTAAAGTTGGAACGATTATGATTATTATTATTATTATTATTATGAATTCACAGAGATGTAACATACATATTGAGAGAAAAGAATGCGTACATATAACAATTAACATCGCAACGCTATGTAGTGTATAGCATACAAATTGAGTGTAATTGAAGTACAACATTATTATTATCATCATCAACCTACATAATATTGAAATTCAATTAATTAATTAGCTAATTAATTTAGAATAAATATTGTATACAAGCAATTACAATTAAATGGTAGGTAGTTGTGTGTTTATCATTGCAACACAACACAACAAACAAACAAATAATGATGCAGATTTTTTTTTGCATTGCGGTGGACTATTATTACATATCGATAATAATTTTTATTGTTTTTAGTAGTATCCACACACAAATATTTACACGCACCACAAAACAACCAAAAATAAATGTAATTTATCGCAATTTTCCTCAAATTTTTATTCAATCTTTGCTATTTTCTTACAAATTTTGTAATGAGCATCGTTTTTTTTTCATTTCTAAAACAATATTGATAAAAATCTTTAAATATTTTGGTAGAAATTTGCAAAAATTGTCGTCATGCCAAGAAAAAACGAATTTCCATCCCAAGAATTTCGTAGAGATGCTGAAAAATTGCTATAGAAAATATTTTATGCAGCAGATTTTTTTTGCATTGCGGTGGACTATTATTATATATCGATAATAATTTTTATTGTTTTTAGTAGTATCCACACACAAATATTTACACGTACCACAAAACAACCAAAAATAAATGTAATTATCGCAATTTTTCTCTAATTTTTATTCAATCTTTGCTATTTTCTTTCAAATTTTGTAATGAGCATCTTTTTTTTTCATTTCTAAAACAATATTGATAAAAATCTTTAAATATTTTGGTAGAAATTTGCAAAAATTTTCGTCATGCCAAGAAAAAACGAATTCCCTTCCTAAAAATTTCGTAGAGATGCTGAAAAATTACAATAGAAAATATTTTATGCAGCAGATTTTTTTTTGCATTGCGGTGGACTATTATTATATATCGGTAATAATTTTTATTGTTTTTAGTAGTATCCACACACAAATATTTGCACGCACCACAAAACAACCAAAAATAAATGTAATTTTTCGTAAATTTCGCAATTTTCCTCTAATTTTTATTTAATCTTTGCTATTTTCTTACAAATTTTGTAATGAACAGTGTTCTTTTCATTTCTAAAACAATATTGATAAAAATCTATATAAAAATTTTCATGGCAAATCATAGAAATTTGCAAAAAAAAATTTCGTCACGCCAACAAAATTCCTACAACCCAAGAATTTTGCTTTAGATGGAGAATATTTTATGCAGCATTTTCTGTTTTTTTTTTATTTTTTGCGGTGCGTTAGTGGCGACGATGTCGTATACAATTTTAAAATAAACCGGCGTGAAACGGAGCGCGCGCCCGCTCGTCGTACGCAAAAGAATGACCCACGGCCGTAAAACCTCAACAATAATCTTTATTATCATCCCGAAAATTCTGCCCGCCCGCCTTTTGTTGTTGGGTTATTTTACATAATAATGCAAGAGCAGTAGTAGTACACACACACAGAGTATACCACCACACACAACGAACGAACTAAGACGAAAGGATATTACTTTTTGGTGTTGTTCGAGGCACTTAGCGCGCGCGCTTGCTGCCTCTTTTTCGCTTTCACTGTCGTCGTTATACTGCTGTTGTTGTTGTTGCAATAACAATTTAAACATCGTTAGAAATTACACCCATTTAAACCAATTCCGCATCTTAATTTATAAATTGTTGTAAGCATATACCAGAATAGAAAAATTTGTTTTGTTGATATAATTGAAGCACCGCAAATTATTATAATAAATCAATTGCGTGCGTTTGTTTATTATTATTATTTTCGTGGCGCGCAATTTTGTAATTAAAAAACCAGTTCTAATATAAAAAATTACATGTTGTAAAAGTGATTTTTGTACAAACGATGGCAATTAACCGGAATGCTAAACTGCATTTACGCCGCCGATTACGTAAATGTGACGCAAGCGTATTGCAATAATAAATTACTTATTAATAAAATTAGCATTAAAAACACACACATATATAGGATTGAATTTAATAGATATATGTATAGTATATCGCGCCGCATCGCCGTAACAACCTTGAAACGCGAAACGCCACACTCGGATTACATCCGTCGTCGAACTTCGTGTGTGTCGTCGTCGTGATGTGTAGTGTAGTACGTTTTTTTTTTCTTTTTTCGAAAAATTAATAAATGCATTTCAGGTCAGCGACAAAGTTATCGTGTCGCACAAAAAATGTGTTTAGTGATAACAGAAATAACTAACTGTACGATCGTCCAATGGGATTTTAACACTTTTTGATAATTAAAATGTTATATATAATGTGTGGGGGAATAAAAAACGTTTAATTCAACTTACTTTCTTGCCATCGCGAAACTTTACACTGCCTTCGATGATTGACGTGATATCCATTTTGTTGTATAAACTAATTAACTAATCACATTTTGCTTGGCACACTCACTATGTTCAAATTCAAAATTAAATATGTTTATTATTTGTTACAAATTCTCGTCGTGGATCGCTATCGTATTGTATGCGATGTAGCGCGATGCAAACCGGCACAAACACAGCGTCCACGCTCGGTCGCGTTCAACTACTAATCGTCGCTCCTCGCAGCGAAACACATTTTGTGTGCGGCGAACGAGTTTGAACAGGCAAGCGCGCGCCGGATTGTGCGCAGTGGGCACGCAAACGCCCGGCCGCTCGACACTCCGTCGACGTCGAAATTTTCCAAAAAGTTTTATTGATTTTTGCCATCGAACGATACATGTACATAACTGACTGTCGCAACAAAATTTTGTGTATCCTCCCCACATTTATTTTTGCTTGCATTATTAAGATTTTGTTGATCTTTCTTATCGATTTTAATAATCAGGGTAATAAAGATTAGTGTACTAACTAAAAAAGTAATAAAATTTGGCATTCACTAAAAATTTTATTGATTTTTGCCATTGGACAAGCAAAATATCTCGATTTTAACAGTTTTAATGAAAATAGTTGCAAAACAACAATCAATTTATTAAAAAACCATTAATCAACGTGATAAAAATTAATAATTAATATATAATTGTTTTTGCGACGTAATAATGACTTTAATTTTATTGATTTTTGTTATCGAGTCGCGTAAAACAATGATTAATTAATTAAAAAAACCAGCGCGATAAAAATTACTAACTTACTAAAAAAATGTGATGATAAATTATGATGCTCTTCCGCATATTATTTGTGTTTGTTGCCCTGTATAAAACTTTTTACCATTTAGTAAAATTGACTTTAATTTTGCTGAAATTGTAATTAAAAAAAATACTGTATGCATTTATGTATGAATTATTTTTAGCAAATATTTGCTGCGCAACGAGCGAGGAGAAAAAAATTGTTGGTTTTGTCATTGTCCTATATGCCGCAGCAGTTTTGTTGATTTAATAATAGTGCGGGTGGAAAAATATTTTTTCCCAATTTTTATACAATATTATTGCTGCGCCCCGTTACAATTTTTTGTTTTATTGACAGGCCCAACACAACAACCAACAAAGCGCGCACACAAAGATGTTGTGTTGTTTTGCCTATACTGCTCAATCAAACGACTTTTTAATTGCCCAAATTATAGCACAAATTGGTGTTGTTTGTTCGTTCGTTCGGGGCGGGTGGATTTGGAAAACATCGCACACATCGGCGACAATCAATGCCAATAGCGCACAACGAACGGTAACGAGACAAGGACTTTCGAAGGAGGAGGAGGAGGAGAAAAAAGTCAGCGAAAAGTTTGCCGATACTATTACTTTACAACGATGTTCGCCCCTTAGGCAGGGGGCGGTGAGCGAGTTCAGAGAGTGAAAAAAAAAATACAAACTGGGAAGCTGCACACACGACCAATTGTGCGAAATTAACGAGCGATAGATTGATTGATTAAGCGCAAATACTTTAAACCGTTCGGGGCTGTTTTTTCGCATTGTTTGTTTATTTATACAGAGTAGGTAGTAACTGGCTGCGGCTTTACGAGCGTAATTTTTATGATGTCGTAATATCATTGTCATCATCGGTGGCGGCGGCATGGTGCATCGGGGCTCGGCATAAATTATAGATACCAGCGGCGTCCCAACAAATAACACTGTCCTAGAGCAAAATCTGTCAAAAAAGGCATCTAGTATATAATAATATTTAAGATGTGCTGAATTCAATGGCGCAAAACGTTTTTAAAAGTTCTCAATTTGAATTTCTCAAGAATAATGGTGCGGATATGCATTAAAAGTGCATCTTATTGGTGATGACGTTTTACTCTATGAGCATTCACGTCAAGTACCTATATTATTTGCTTGTTCTTAAGAAATTCAAATTAAAATATCTCGAAAACCCGATCTAATTTTTAAAAACGGTTTGCGTCATTGAATTCAGTACACCTTAAATACTCTTATCCACTAGATGCCCTGTTTGACAGAAAAAATTGTACTCAATTCGAGCACAGTGTAATTAATTGTAAGAAGGTGTGTTTTTCTAAGTATATATTAAATTTTGGATGGCATCTTCTTTTGGTTTGAAAATTTTAGCACAATTTTTTATCAAAAACGATTTTAAATTGAAATCAATAAAAAATTTGATGAAAAAATGCAAAAATCACAAATCTAAATCTAAAAACATGTTAGATACTAAACAACAAGTATTTTGCATTAAATGGGACGCCACTGCATCAAATGCGATTAGAAGAATTGCATTCGCGCGCTTAATCGATTGATGGATCGCGCATATATATATATATAATAATAATGAAAACATCGCATAGTAGATGAGTAGCGCGCGCTCGCCGTTGATAATTATTTTTTACGAGTTGTAACTTTTCCCGAGCGATTTTCGTAATTGCAATGCGCGCGCCGGCGAGCCAGCGTTGTTTGAGCAACTTTTGCAATTACACATTATTTGTCTGGCGATTTTTTTCTCTCAGCGTTGTTAATTTCGTTAAGTAACCGATGTTTTATCATCACTATATATAGGTACCTAGATTAAATGCAATATGGAAAAAAAATCATGTATGTAACGTACGATGCTGGTTTAATTATTAATGTGCGAGCTAATGAGATGCGTGTGCACTAAAAGCAAGCAAGCAAACTTTGCGAACAAGTTTGTAGCGCGCATCAANTACCTAGATTAAATGCAATATGGAAAAAAATCATGTATGTAACGTACGATGCTGGTTTAATTATTAATGTGCGAGCTAATGAGATGCGTGTGCACTAAAAGCAAGCAAGCAAACTTTGCCAACAAGTTTGTAGCGCGCATCAATCTTGAAAACAAGGAAAAAGCTAAAAAAATATTTTTCAATTATTAATTCAATTCGACCACATTCGTATTCTATTTGGCGTGTGTGCGAAAGATCAAACAGGGCATAAAAACACGTGTCAATTTTTCTCTCTCCGCTCTCTCTTATGTTCTTGCTTGCCGAATATGGATGGTGTGGTAACGAAGACGAAGCGGTGGCGGCGGCGAATCGAAGAAACAATCGAACGCACACCGCATTTTCGTTTCGGCTCACGCGCGCACATAACCAACCAATAACTATAAAATTCGATTAAATATTTATTATTATATATACACATTTTTACGCGCGAAGAGGAGGAAATAATAAAAGTTTCATTGTCGCGCGTGTGTATTTACGTATATGTTGTGTGCGTGTTTTCATATAATCCACGAATTAAATTGGATACGTAAAAAATATTATACATATACGTGTGCGCAGATTAGATGGATGTGTGTGCGGCGCGTTAATGAAAAGCGTTTGAATTTTGTTTTAATATTAATGCTATATAACATATTAAAGTCTTTGAAGTGCTTTAGACTTTGTTTTAATCCGACAAAATTGAAGTAAATTTACAATGTGGAGGAAAATCTAATCCGCGTGACGCTAAAATCTAAAAGCTGTCGATCTTTTACGTGGTGGTGGTGGTGCGAGTGTGTTTTTTCAATTAGCTTAAAAGAGAAAAACGCGCTAATTATTCTGTCGCCTTTAACAAGTAACAATTTGTCGCTGCATCGAATTTTCGTTGATATACTAACCGGAAGAGAGTTAATTTTGTGGGTGCAACATAAAAATCTACAAAATGTTGATTTTTACTATATGTGACTATGAAAAATCTAAAAACTGTCGATCTTTATTTGCAATTAGCTTAAAAACGCGGTGAAACAAAAAAAATCGCAAATTAATTACTTTATAAAATCTGGAGGGTTTTATTCTCAGCAGTGTATAAAATTGCCTTGATTGGATGAAAAAATAGAGAATTTTTTTATTTCACTAACCGGAATAGAATTTAGCATTGTTTTTAAGACAAAGAAGTCTTGTCTCAAAAAATTCTTGATAGAAAATTGTAAAATGCACGCAATTTTTGCTTCATACTGTATACGTACAGGTTAAGAGAGCGACGAATAAAGGAAAAAAAAAACGTCAATTATTTTGTGGCCTTTACCAAGAGAGAGTAAAATCGAACTCGTTTTGTTAGCGCGCATCACAAATTGTTGATGTTTGATCAAAAAAAAACCCAGAAAATTGTTAGATACGTGATGCGCAGTAACTTAACACAATTTTTTTCCGCTCCTCTCTGCTGTGCGCGTTGATAAAAGCGACCGGAACGGAAAATTTAGCTTTTGAACGATCATCCGGTGGTATGTAGTATGTATAGTTAGCGAGTGAATAGTGCTCCAAATCACTATTCCATATCTATCATAAAAAGTGCGCAATTAAAATGGAATTTCGCGGATAAAAATGGCTGTCACCCAGAATGTCAGTGTCAATCAAAATTTTCGGGTAAATTTATGAACTTCATATTGGGTTTGGGATTACTAAAGCTTGCGCTTAAATTTACAGCTGGAGAATGTCGCAACAGTCGCTGCCTGCAAGGCAAGACCGCCATCGTCACCGGCGCCCAATCCGGTATAAATCAAACCGCGTGCTAATCCTTCTCGATTAATGTGTCCTTTATTAGTGTGCGGCTATGAGATCGCCAGCGAGTTGGCCAGCCGCGGCGCCAAGGTGATCATCAGCGATCATCAGGAGGGCGTGATGGCGTCGCGCGATCGTATCATGCGTAAGACGGGGAGTAATAGTATATTTGCACGCGTCCTAGATCTTTCATCGTTCAAATCGATACGTGAGTTTGTCACATACGTGAAGGGTTACAACGATCGTGTGGATTTGTTAATACACAACGCGCAATGTATGCGCTGTCCGAGTCCGGGTCCGACCGAGAATGATTTGAGCTACATGATGCAGATTAATCACTATGGACCATTTTTGATGAATATGTTACTTGCAGGTAAAATTAGTAGCATACGCTTGAGCGCATTTGTATTTTTCGTTTCAAAACCGCAATAATTATGATATCAACATGCGATAAAGATTATTTTATAGCGTAAAGACATGTAAAGGGAGGAAAGTTTTTGTTTTTTTGAAAAAATTTGAAGATTTACATTGAGAACAGACTGAATTTAAACTTGAATTTTGTGTATTTTGTTAGATTTGTTAATAGATGCGAGAGATAGTCGCATAATCCACAACACATCGATACTCGTCTTCCTCGGCCGCCTCAGCCGACCCGGGCAAGTGAAAAGCGAGCTCGAACGTAAGCTGGACGGGCCGATTTGGCGCGACTTGATCACCTACTGCAATTCGCAACTGTGCAATATGGCCGCTGGGCAGGTACTCGCGCGCAAATTGCGACCGCACGACGTACGCGTTCACTTTGCGTATCCTGGTGCGGTCGATGTGCGCAGCAATCAGATGCGGCATCTACTTAACGTTAGTTCGCACCAGCAATGGCT
>JARJDW010020866.1:0-12832 GCA_030264715.1 Adinopsis sp. GC000173
AAAGTATTGATAAAGTATGTAAACAATCACCCAACATAATGAACTCTTGGTGCGAATGCATAGCGCCCACCCACAATTCATTACGATGTGATTTACGCGACATTTCGGCGCTGCTATGCACTTCGCGTATATTGTTAATTAATTCGTTTAGGTATGTTGTATGCGTGCATATATCATCAACGAGTAGAAATGAATAAAAAAAAATTGGGATCAACCGTTAAACCCAGTGGGTTTGACCCGAAAAAAGTAAACCTTGACGGCGTCTCGAATTTATTGATAAATTTGCATATGACCTTGTCTTCCTCGTCGCGATCGTCGCCGCGCCGCGTCTTCGTTCATTTAACAACAAATTGAGCGGCTAACAGTATTTGCACCGCGATGTCGTCGTCGTCGTCGTCGTCGCCGTTGTATAGTACATATACCCACCCAACGATTATCATACGCTATGCAAATGTTTAAAGATTCGTGGAATTCGTGGCGCGAGCGCGTAATCACCATCACGAACAATTTATAAAGCGAGTGTCAGGATGGCCGAAAATTATGTTATTTTTATGCAAAATGGACACAGCGCATCTTACTTCTACGAATTTTGGGCAAACTCTTAATACTATCCAATAAATCTCGCGTTGATTTTGAATTTCGTAGAAATCATAAAATGCCATGATTCTATGAAGCAGAAACGCGTCTTAATCTACAAAAAGAGGTGGAGGAGAATGTTGTTGTTGGGTGATTATTCATCGTAGAGAATTTCGTAAATCTCTTAAAAAATATCAAATTTCAGGTAACAAAAACGCTTTTTTACCTCGTTGTTGTTGTTGCTTGCCGTTGTTAAAACGCTCAAATGATTCATTTCCTAAAAAGCGTTGTAATTTTCCTTGATAATCGTCGTCGTCTTCGTGTAATGTTGCTGCCAACAACGTTTAATTATTTTTTTAATTAAATGTTATAACAATGCGTTGAATTTAACCGTTCTTGTAATTTAGAAAATTAAGAAAACCGCAGTCGTTTATGGCCGATGTATTTTATTTGACGCATTCGCGTTTTATAAATTAATCGCAGTTTTATTATTTTCCATTAAATACAGTTGCGCTACCATTAAAATGAAATTCGATTTCGTATCGAACGCGAACGCAAACGCAACGCGCGCAACTTAGTAAAAATAGCGAATATAACGAATTTTCCATTAACAAACGCAATAATTACTACCAGGAATGTATAAAAGCGCATATTTACTTTATCGCCTACGTGTTAATATTTTACGGCCGAAATTTCATCGAAATAAAAATGCAGCAAACGGCGCGCATAAAAATAATTTGTTTAAAAATTAGCAACGGCTTCAGGTCGTAAAATCGTCGAAAATGTATGTGGTGTTTGCGCGCATGTAATATTTCAGAGAAGAATGCCAAAATAAAAAAAAACCTTTCGCGAAACGTTACTTAACCAGATATCAATCATCGTTTTGTGATAAAACATTTGCCTTCTTCATATATTAGATATAAACAATGAGGCATTTTAAGCGTGGCTTGATTGATCGTTTATTTATGAAATTAGTGAGCGTTTTTAATTTTGCGATAAAAATACGCATAAAGTTGATAAAACATGCACACACGCTCTGCTTTATGTGAAATCAAAGTACATATAACAATGATCATTAACTTTTTTAATAAGATTTTTTTTGGGTAGAAGAATTCAATATGTAATCAAAAAGTATAAAAATACCGGCTGATAAGACGCTGTAAACAATAAAATATTTTTCGTGATAATTTCAACCATACTTGATTGATAATTTATTTATTGAATTATGGGGCGTTCGTTTTCAACTTGACCGGCATTCCTTCCTTGTCAATCATATCATTTTTTAAATAAACCAAATTTTTGGAAAATGTTTTGTTTCATAATTCTTTTTATAATGAACTATTTAAACGCAATTTTTATGAATAAATAAAAACGTTATGTATGTGCCATTGCATAAATTCTAAGTAGTTAATCAAAATTGTTAAACATAATAAGCCAATCATATTATTTCTGGTAATTTTAGTAATGAGACTCACATTGTATAATAGTTGCCAGGCTGACTAATTTTTAAGTTACTGTGGGATCTGTTTTTGTGTTGCATCGAAACAGAGGATAAAAAAGTGTCAATAATAAATTTGAAAAAGATGCAGTGATTTGGAAGCGGACTCGCTTTGTATTCGTACATAAATCGAGTGTAAGCCCATCAAGACGTAAAAAAATCGTCCCTCTTGCGTCGTTGCACCCCGAGAAAACGTTAATCGTTCGACCCTTCGGAAAAAAATACGCCTAGAAATGATTACATAATGACCTAGCAGCACACATCTGCCATCCACCTGCCGCATCCAAAAAAGCAACGAACCAACGAACCACCCGAAGTCGGTGCGTTTCGAGAAAATAAAAATGAAACGCAAAATATGAGTAAAGCAGTTCTAGGAATAAAATGACTGCCGGGGAGATTTGATGGAATGTGAATTGGCCTTGATGGAACCACGAACCAAACGCAACGCACATACATACACACACACAAGCAGACACACGATGTGGATACACAACATATACACGAAAAATAGAATTATTAAAACAACAACTACAACATCATACAACAACGAAAAAAAACTCACCGATTGTCTTTTTTAGGTGGAACAATGTAATTTATATTTCCAGCAGCGTACTTCCTCTCCGGCCGCGTTTTTCAAAGCTGATGCGTTGTTGAGGCGACGTTCGGTGCGAATAGGCGCGTCGTCGTCGACGTATGTATCCACAAAGTCGTTGTTGTTGCTAGAGCACAGAGCACTGAGAGTATCGCTTCAATATTTAATCAGTTTATTTGTTATATATGCCGTTTTATCAGCACCGCATCGATGCTGCCTGACGACGGATTCGTCTTATTGGATTGTATGAATTTGTGAATGGTCGCGAGCGCGTGCGTTCTGACTGCCACGGCCGTACACTAACTACTGGTTTAGAATTCAACAGGTAAGTTGGTAGGTAGAGAGCCATGTGCGGGACGCTGGCTCGGCGTGCGTTCGGCCACCATCGGGCCACTTAATGAATTTCTGATGAGTTCTAATTAGAGCTCACGAATCCCATCCACATGCATTTTCATCTATCTATACACATACACGTTTTGTCCAGTTTGGTGAATTGTAACGTGAACGACATTTCTAGCCTGTTTGTTTCGATGATGGACTGATTGATCTATAACAAGTTGGATTATTAGCGATTTGGCAACACTAACCTGTTGCGCTGGCTTTAGATCGCATAAATCGCGACAAAATTGCATTGAGCAACTTGTTTGTTAGCAAATCTTTTTGATTAATAGCTTCGTTTAATCAGAATTAATTAATTGGCGAAGTTTGTTAACAAGATTGTTAAAAATTTGGCATAAAATTAATTTATTTGTTTGTTTGCTGTCTTCTTCAGAGTAGTTTCTACAAATTTTGTATTAATTATATATAATTATCTAGTCTTCCGTTTATTAATAGTTATTTCAGCAAATTGCAATAAGTTTTAAGCGTTAACATTATTTGAATACAAAAAATAGCCACTAATTTTATGTAAATTACAAATTTTCTTGACTGATTATTAACAATCAACTCATAGCAATACAACAACAAAAAATTGTTAATGTTTTAATAATAACGCTTTAGGTAAGTAAAAGCTTTAGGTTTATGCGCGCGCTGTCTTTTTAATTAAAACTTTGCACCAAACTATCAAAATTAATATTTTATGGTGCATTTCTAGATTGTAAATTATAAATAACTTTCACTAGAAATTTCAATTAATCTTGAATTATCATCGCGCTAAGTTTTGCATATACATACATATACTTTAGAGATTTTCGGTTAAAGTTTAAAGTTCTAATAACATTTGATTGTTTTTTATGAAAGTGCTGGATGTAATAAAACGTCGTGCCTTTTTAATCAATCTTATTATTTTCCTACTAAATTTCATTTATATAGGTAATGCAAATGCTCATAGTAATTAAATTTATATGTGACATTAAAGCGAGATTAAATTGTTTTTAGTTTAGTTTCTCAACTTTGTAGATTTTATGTAAATTCCATTGCAATACTTTATTTTTTTACTTCAACAATTTGCAAGACTGTACGTAGGTACCTTTAGCATGAAATATGAATGCAATTTGATCAAGTACGGTTTTAGGCATTAGAATTAGCCTAGAAAGAAGAAAATTACATTGTTTACTTTCTTAGATGTTAAGGTTAAAGTTTGCATCGCATTTCCATCATCGCTCCAAATAGGGGACAGGTGCTAATCGGCGAATGAGCGAACGAACGAACGAACGAACGATGGAAGAAAAATCATTTGAATTTTTATCGGATAGGATAAGTTGAATCGGGCGCACGCTGAACGCATTGATAAGCATGAAGCTGCAAACGTTCGCTGCATACAAAATGGTCGATTTTGATAATTATAAGGAAGCGTTAATGAATGGCCTGCCCATTAAGGGGCATCGATTGGATTAAAACACAT
The DNA here is from genome assembly GCA_030264715.1 of Adinopsis sp. GC000173. Lineage (NCBI taxonomy): Eukaryota > Metazoa > Arthropoda > Insecta > Coleoptera > Staphylinidae > Adinopsis > Adinopsis sp. GC000173. The sequence goes on from JARJDW010020866.1 coordinate 4,510, forward strand.
TCATCGATTTTGATAAATGTTGAACGTGCGAAAAATCGCAGCTTGAAAATTGTTATTAACTTTAATAATTAGTTTTTGTATGTATGTTGTGTGTATGTGAGTGTGTGGAAGTTGGTTTTTACTTAAAGCCCTGCTCGTCGTAGTATGTATATGCGGAGCTACTAATATATAAAATGCCTCAAAGGCATATATGTGGCCATCCTCTATTAATTAACATTCAAGTGCATTCAATTCCATCCTTCTTTCTCTCGCGCATCATAGATGGATTCCTATACGTGGAATTTGATGTTAATCTTTGATAGATTTTGTAATAGGTTGTATACGTCTAAGAGGAGAATGAGTTGGAATAAAAAAAGGGACAAGAGTGTACAGGTGGATAAATTGGTATTATTTATAATTATGGGGTGAGAGGAAATAAAAATGCGCGCACGCAATTATCTCGTTTAGAAAAATTACTTATTAATTTATGACGCGTTAGCGCGCAGCGCAAAGGAATTTTACGGCGGCGAGCGCCCTCTATACGCAGCAACCACGTTGCGCCTTTTTTATTTTTCTTCCTTTTATTTTCAATCCTAGCTGGAAGTTTAGCCATGTGTGCGCGACGCTGGCGACCTTGCGCATTTTCCTATGAAGTTGTTTTAATTATTTCTCTCTCTTTGGTTTCTCCATTGTTTGAATACGGCAATCCATAAATCAGGAATGCAATTAATAATAAACATCCCATGTACCATACAGACCATTCATTTACTACTTACTTACTTAAGGCAAAAATCTCAACTAGTATAATTAAGATTGTATTATTGATTTTTCATTTCTTGTGCTATAGGCCGTAAAATCCAATGTGTCAAAATATAAATTATCTTTTCGAATAATTTCGTTTCGTTTTTTCTTTATTATTTGCATTGCTTTTTCCTTATTTTATATTTTCTAATTTAATATTTCCTGTTGCCGCTCGCCGTACAGACATACATACATACATACACACACACATACTTATAAGTACGGTATAAAATACTCAACACACCCCAATGCTCTCGCAAAGCGCCGCATAAATAAATCTATCGCTTATCCTTGAAGCGAAAATCCATACCGATAAACTATTGTAACTAACTTCATATTTAATTACGATTATTTAAGACGCGAACCGTCCGCGTAGAATATTGTACAGACCGTACAGACATAAGCGCAGCGAACGCGCGTATTATACCCAGCTCCAAACCGCCGCGAACACGATCATTTCACTTGACACATTTTCAAATTGAAAGTAAATTATTATTATGCAATTATTTAAGAATTTCTTGTGCGCAATATATGTTTAATTGCACAATCAATAATGATTTAAAACATTGCAAATATTTTTCGCTCGCTCGCAGGAAAAATTGAATACACTCAAATCCCCCCCGTATAACGATTCAAAACGTTACTCGCTAAACAAATTTTTTGACACCCAGAAAAGATATAAGTAGATATTATTATTATAAATACACAAATAAAGTAATCTATCATACTTCCTCTATCCCATAATTATAATACATAGTTACATTTCAATTTATAATGTCTAGATTATTGGCATAATTTAATTTAATTAATTTTGTGTTTGTTTTATGGCTCTAAATGTGCTATAGTCTCAATTTTGCTTGAACTCGCTTACATTAGTTTTTACGCTGCTGTTGTAAAATATAAATTATGATATAGTTTTTTACCCAACTGTCGGTACAGGCATTTAATGAAGAAGCTTGGAATATGTAAATAAACAATCCCGATTTATATATGTTATAAACTTAGTGTTTTTTAATTCATCCCAACAGATTTAGCATCAATTATTCCAATACATTACTTGCGAACCAATTGAGGAAGTTACGAAAACGTACTGGGTTACAAATTGGAAAATTAAAGACAAGTTTTTTTATCATTTTAACAAGCTATGAAATCTGTATTATTGCATAAGGGCTATAACAAAATGGTTTAGTCATTCTTGGTATTTTGAAGCAAAAATCTAAGTGAAAAGCAGCAATTATTATCGAACAGAGGAAGTATTTGATTATTTATTCAATGATTCAAATTTAACAACTCGAATATTTCCTGTCATCTTTAGAGTTTGATTGGACATTTATATAAAGTAAACTTTTTCGTAATTTGAAACATCAAGCGTCAAAAAATGTTATTTATAATGAATAAGTGTAGCATAATATTTATAATGAAATGTAATTTGAGCGTTGGTTGATGTTATGTTTGTGTTATTGCAAATGCAATAAAAATGTGAATAAACAAAATGTTAATTAGCAATAAAACGGAAAAAAAGTCACTTTAATGATGTCAATAACATTGACAATTATTGTTTTGCTAATGAATCAAAACCAGCCGTATATGCATACAAAATCGCAAAACAATTGAAGGAAACGTTGTACTTTTTCAATAAGCGTAAGCATAAAAATGTTTAAAGTAATTTCAATTTAATGAAATATAATTTGTCGGCTTATTAATGGTTTTAAGGTAAATTGGTAATTCAATGAAAAATGCTAAAAATGGTTTTAACCATTGTACTCCATTCATATTAAAAAAATAATTTCGCCCACATGACGTTTTGTCAATCGACACTGACGAGTAAAATGCATTGTTGAAAGATAAAATTTAGCAAATTGACAATATGGCATTCACGAATAAGAGGAACACGTTGGGGAAGAATCGTTTAGAAACGGATTTGAATCGCATCAATCGTGAGCATGTTATCGAAATGAGGATGCACAACAATCAGAAGCAGCGCTTTAAGAACAAGTACGCCAAGCTGGACGTGTTCGATGAGAACAAATACAGCGAGTCGGTGAGTGTGGCGAGCGACGCGAGGCGCGCGCGATGGCCGAAAAAAACGTTGATGATAAATTATTCATGCGTCTTCTTGCAGGGCTCCGATGTCATTATGTATGAAACGCACAATCCGGGTTTTTGTTATCGCCGAAACGGCGAATGTCGTCTACCGCAATCGAACATTAAGAGTTCCTCCTTGGACATGGAGGTATGTATGTGTATGGATTTCATGCGCGACTCGCTAATTATTATTCGCAGACGCAACGCGTTACAATTTCATTCCACGAACGCGCCTTCAAAACGTATTTGTTCTTTTTAAATAATACATTTTAAGGTTCAGCCTAAACGTAGCTCTACACTTGTCTTCACAAGAAACCGACCTTAAAAATCAAAATTTCTCCTTAAATATTTACAATTATTATTCTATTGATAAAAAATATTCTAAATTACAGCACAAATAAGTTTTCTCTCAAATTGAAACAGTAATTCTATTAATTTTGATAATTTTTCAAATCTCTATGAAATTTTCTAGTAGAAAACTTAAAAATTGGCAATATTTGAAATGTTTGAAATGTTCTAAACGCTATACTAATAAACTTTCTACTAAATTGTAGAGCAAATTTCCTCTGCCTTCTGTCATTTTTAGCTTCACCACTTAATTATCTGCCCATATAAATGTGGGCATTTGCCGTCCCGGCCGCTTTTTCAGTTGACACAATTGACCATCCACCCAGCCAAGTGAGCGAGTTGAGGTTCCGATAAAAAATAACGAACCGTAATTTAAGGATTTGCATATGCTGCTGTTCACCAACGGCGAGATTGACATCGATAAAGTGCTCTGCTTGTACTTGCTGACGGCGCACAAGACCGAAACGCTCTATCCGCCATCGAAAGCTGAGCGCACGAGTTTTTTGGGACGCGAGCAATCGCCGCTCGAACGGCTCGTCGATCGTTCGAAGAAGCGCAGCGGCGAAAGTAAATTAATTAAAGGTCTGCCACTGTACATTTTAGGTGAGTTCATTCCACCGACGTGTGTCTGGATGTGTGTAAAAACATACACATCTGGAGGTTGTTACAACAACTCTATTAGATAAAAAAAATGTGATTCATAATAGCATAATAATGCGCAGAGTTGAGTGCATTGAACGTTTTGTTTTCATTTTTCTGTTCTCGCTCCACGTATATTAATACATATAATATATATATATAGAAGCGAAACCGTATGGGAAGAAAGAACCGATCAGGGATCCTCGTTTGCTATCGAAAACAATGATTAATGATAAGATATTGCAAATTGTCACATCTGTGAAGCGTGCGCTCGAAGTCTCCAATCGGGAGCTGATCGCAAAGTTTATGACGATGGCACGCAGCCGTGATCAGTTGAAGGAGGTGATGAACAAACCGAAAATGCTACAATTTTACACAAATCTCTACGGACAAAATATTATTTCAAGGTTTTCTTTTCGCGTATCTAGCTAATTATTACTAAAACTTAACAATTATCAATTAATTTAGTTGTGAATCGTTTCACTTGGAGACACCCCAGCGCGAAAATCTAATCATGTTCGATATCGAAGTGGAGCCGCTTGAAGATCTCGTTCGGCTAATACGCAAAAACATTTTGATGAAGCCAGATACGAACAGCTGGCGCATCAACTATAAGAGGCTGAACGATCAGCTCACCGAACGTTCGTTAATCTCCCTCGATAGCTCGGCGAACGAGCGCGTCATCTACGAGACGACGCTGAGCGATCTGAGGCAAAGCACGTCGAACTATGCTCTACGTACCAATCAGCTCGACGAAGAGGTGGAATTCGTCCTAGACTACAACGAGGATAGTAATGCGACGTCGAATGAAACGACACCCCGCATGCCCACATTCCAGCCGAAGATTCTAAAAAATCTGCAAATGGGATTTTCGGATATACCGATTGAGGAGGACGATCTACCAAGTCCGAGTAGTCTCACCTTTCCCGAGAAGCTCGACTTTGATAAGCTGGCGAATTTGCTAAGGTATTTATGTATGTATGTATATTGGCATTAATAACGTACGCACGAATCGCGCTAAACATGTGTTTAGCGCGCGAGCGAACGACCGCGTGCGCGCGCGCTTTCTCTTTTTTTTCTCGCATTTTCATTATTATGACGAAGGGGGAGTTTTTACGTGTCGTTATTCGATTGTTTGTAAATTTGTGTGTATAGAAAATTATAGATTAGCATTATTAAGGTGTGTTGCTGGAGCGTTGATCATTTAGGCAAGCCTTGCACGTTGTTGTTGCCACAATCTACACGGTGTCGAAAAAACCAACCAATCGCTAACAATTAATATAAGTCACACACACTACATTGTTTCACTAATGATTCATAACAAACACAAAATTTACAACGATTTCTAAATATGTACAAATATAATCCATCGCATGTTAAGCTGGTGGATCGTCTTCAAGTTAGATGAATCAACATGTAGATAGATTATTTAAAAAAATTTGTTGTTAAATCCACGCGCATACGAAATACAACACGATTTTTTTGTATTAACATGTCGTATGTTGTATGAAATTGTGTGAGGAATATCGAATGAATCGTCGTCTAACTATAAGCAAGCACGCCCAATGCATGCTAATTTTCCATTCAACGCCGCACAGCAAGAAGGTGCGCAAGGAGGCGAAGTCCGACTACCGTAAGATGCTCGCCGAGCAAGAATCGAACGCTAGAACGTCGACGCCATCCAGCCCTAGCAAAACGACCTCCGAAACCGATTCCGATTGTAAGCCGTGTAAGATTTTGCTCAAGCAAACGACGTGCGAGGCATGTTTGCGCAAATGGCAGCAACCGTTGCCGACACCAAAACTCTCCAAACTGAAAAAGATACCCCTGCCGGTGTTGAAAGACACGTCATACTATTCGTCCAAAAGCGCACAGCGAATCGCCGATTTGATCGACGACGAGGTACGCAAGTTTGAGGTAGCCGAATCATCGATGAAGGATCATACAAATAAGACGTTTTCGGAGCGTGTTTGTAAAGAGCTGGCAAAAGGTTGATTATTAAATGATAATAATTAAATATAAAAAGATTTTGACGTATTGTTTGAATTTAGGTAATTATGTGGCAACGTCAATTGAAATAATTGATTTGGACGAACTGGAACTGGCTAAAATACGTCAAGAAATTAAAGAGAATGAAACGCAGAAGAAATTCAAGGAATTCTTGAATCGAAGCGAAAATAAATAATAATTTATATGCCAAATTACTTATATATATAAAAATACAACATTTAACCTTCGTAACCTAGAATTCTTTATATTGTAGATGAAATGTAGAAAAATATTACACAATAAGCAACAAACAACAGCAGCTCCAGCACCTGTAACTTCATTTACAAAAAAAAACAACATTCAAGGCTACTCGTTCGCATAAATTTAATAATATTTATGAATAGCAACGACAAGTTATTAATTACACATATAAATTTTTACTAGACAAAGATAATACGCGAAGATTTGAAAATTTGAATTATTGCTTCTTAACTGCTTTTATATTATAACTAATTTATTTAATCATTCATTATCAAAATGTTAGCCGTGCCACTTTTTCATTTAATTACTGACCGCAAATTTATTGTAAATTAAACATCAAGCCGTAAAAACGCTCTTTTTTCTCCAAGATGTGTTTAATTATCGCTAGCCAGTTATGATTTTTGACGCACAAATATTTAATCCGTTTTTTATCGTTATTGAAACGTCACCCGTAATGACAGTGGCTCACACAACCAACCGTATTGTATCATCTCGCTCAGAGATTTTCCTAGATGAAATATCTATCAGCTTAAAAATCTATAAAAAGTATGCTCAGCATGAGAACGGTGTTTAGTGACACCTGAAAACCATTTTTCTTCCACGAAAGAAAAAAATGTTTTTTAATGGATGTCATTACAATTTTATTGATAAAAATGGGAACTTAAGCTAGGCTTAGCCTATATTATGTAACGTTTTACGATTACACCATCCTGGGTCACAACTATGAATATACAATATATTCTTTTTGTGTAAAGAATAAGACAAATTATTTAAGATTGTTATATTTACACAAGAACAGCTAGTAACAGTTTATTTTTTAGTAAAATCAAGAATATACTTTAGACCAATCATTCCCTTCACCGTCATGGTATTCATTAATGCCTCCTTATAGTTATCAAAGTCGACCATCCGATTTGCGGGCGCAACGAGCTTTTTATCCACCATGTATTCTATTAGCTTGCAGAACATGTTAAATCGTTCCTCAGACATTCCTTGCTGCCTGTGCACCCATGCCGTCATCCAAAATCCGCGTACTTTTATATCCTTAAAGATTAATGCCGATGTCGGTACGGTAACTGGTTCCCTTGACATTCCACCATAGGTAACAATTGTAGCGCCGTGATCTAAATGTCGCATCATTTCAAGTGCGCTCTTACCGCCCACGCAGTTCAAACCAAGTTTCGGCTTAGGTAATTGCTTCGCCTTGAATAGGAACGTTGCGCGCAATTCTTCTTCGGTTAATACTTCATCAGCCCCAAGTGATCTGAGATATTTACGTAGAGTATCCACACCTCGTCGATCACGAATGATATTAACTGATTTAATGCCCCAAATTTTGCATAATTGTATAACATTTTGACCGCAAGCGGAATTCGCTCCATTCTGTATTACAACATCGCCCGGCTGCAGCTTAACAAAATCTTGAAGCATTCGATATGCGGTGCAAGGATTAACAGTTAGTGAACTCGCCTCTGCAAGTCCTATTTCGTGTGGAATCTTCATAACTTGATCGCATTTGATTATCATATGCGACCTCCAAGTTCCAAGTAAGTTCGTCAGAGGCACCACATGATCACCGGGTAGCACGCCGGTAACAGCGTTCCCTACGCATTCCACTTTTCCAACGCCCTCATTGCCTGCGACGGCTGGTAGCTCAGTTGGCTTAGATGGATATTTACCTTGGATCGTGTTTATGTCGGCTGGGTTGACTGGCGCTGCTAACATCTTGATTAATATTTCGTGAGATTGGATTTCGGGCAAGACATCTTCACACTTTTCCACTACTTTCATCGGATCACCATACTCGGCATAAATTAACTTATTACCGTAATGGCCATACCTTCTTTGTGGTCCACACATACGTTTAAAAACATTACCAAACAATGAGATGCTTCGAGGTCGCAGCGCCATTATTGATAGGTTATATTCTTCTGGCTTGGTGTCAATGTCAGCACATTTGTTTTGCGTTTTAATTTGTAATAAATGCTTTATTAGAATTCATAAAAACACAGTACAAAGTACTTGACAATTAAAGATAAGAAATTTTATAGACTATTTACATGGTTCTGGCTGCATCTATCACTAAAAATTTTGTAGAAATGACTGTAAATACGGTGTGTTTCTTGACTAGATCAATGTTTTCATAATTTATCACAACACGCTAGATTTGTGTACATTGAAAGATCTAACGTGATGATAATGTAATTAAAGTTCGTTAAAC
>JARJDW010020867.1:0-13093 GCA_030264715.1 Adinopsis sp. GC000173
GAGTCTACCTCTGTACAGTGACATTCTAACGATTTACAAAAAAGCAGCTGAGAAAATCGCTAGGAAAATGCGAAAAAAACAATGAAAATCTAACGGAGTGTAAATTTCTTTAGTTTTTGATGATTTTTCCGCATTTTCCAAGCGATTTTCTTTGCAATTTATTACAGTCTACCTCTGTACAGTGACATTCTAACTATTTACAAAAGAAATTGCAAGAAAATCGCTTGGAAAATGCAAAAAAACAATGAAAATCTGATTGAATGTAAATTTGTTTGGTTTTTCCATGATTTTTCCGCACTTTTCCAAGCGATTTTCTTTGCAATTTATTAGAGTCTACCTCTGTACAGTGACATTCTAATGATTTACAAAAGAAATTGCATGAAAATCGCTTGGAAAATGTGAACAATGAAAATCTGACTGAGTGTAAATTTGTTTGGTTTTTGCTGATTTTTGATGCATTTTCCAAGCGATTTTCTCAGCTGCTTTTTTGTAAATCGCTAGAATGTCACGGTACAGAGGTAGACTCTAATAAATTGCAAAAAAAATCGCTTGGAAAATGCGGAAAAATCGAAAACCAAACAAATTTACACTCAGTTAGATTTTCATTGTTTTTTCGCATTTTCCAAGCGATTTTCATGCAATTTCTTTTGTAAATCGTTAGAATGTCACTGAACAGAGGTAGACTAATAAATTGCAAAGAAAACTGCTTGGAAAAATGCGGAAAAATCATCTAAAAACCAAACAAATTTACACTCGATTAGATTTTCATTGATTTTTCGCATTTTCCAAGCAATTTTCTCAGCTACTTTTTTATAAATCGTTAGAACGTCACTGTACAGAGGTAGGCTATAAGAAATTGTACAAAAAAATCGTTGGAAAATGCGGAAAAATCATCGAAAAACCAAACAAATTTACACTCAGTTAGATTTTCATTGTTTTTTCGCATTTTCCAAGCGATTTTCTCAGCTACTTCTTTGTAAATCGTTAGAATGTCACTGAACAGAGGTAGACTAATAATTTGCAAAGAAAATTGCTTGGAAAAATGCGGAAAAATCGATCAAAACAATGATTTACCTTTATTCTGTTGTGACGCCGATTGTATCTGTTGCGGAACGACGCCGACGCCAACGCCAACGCCAACCATTTGCTGTTGTTGTTGTGCGCTCGTATGGTTGAGTTGGTGGTTGAGCGGATGATGGTGGAGCTGTTGCTGTGGATGACTGCTGGTGAAGCTGTTCGATGACGACGTCGTCCACGCCGGCTGTTGCGGGTGGTGTGACGGCGGCGGTAGGATCTGCGATTGCTGCGACTGGTGGTGGTTCGTGTGATTGAGGTGGTTGTGACTGTGCGTGTGATGAGGCGATTGCGGTTGTGGTTGCGTGACGGTCGTTTGCTGCTGCTGCTGGTGGCTGATGTTGTTCATATTCAGATAGGGCAATATTTTACTACCTAAAAACAAAACAGAAATAAGCGAAAACAATTCTCTCTCAACTCTTTTCCCTCCAATTTCGCCTTAATATTACACAGAATAACTTAAAATTTTCTACAAGGCCTTAGAATGATGTCTGGTGTCATAAAATGTAACAAAAATTTCCTGGTCGCAAATTTTAAATTTTTGCAAAATCGAAATTCGCTCATATCTTAGTGAACATTGCACGAATTGACTTGAAATTTCTTACACGGCTTTAGAATAGTGTCTGGTGTTAAAATATATTTAAAATTTTTCCTGGTCGCGAGTTTTGAATTTTTGCAAAATCGAAATTCGCTCATATCTTAGTGAACATTGCACGAATTAACTTGAAATTTCCTACACGGCTTTAGAATAGTGTCTGGCGTTAAAATATATTTAAAATTTTTCCTGGTCGCGAGTTTTAAATTTTTGCAAAATTGAAATTTGCTCATATCTTGCTTAATANGAATTTACTTGAAATTTCCTACACGGCTTTAGAATAGTGTCTGGCGTTAAAATATATTTAAAATTTTTCCTGGTCGCGAGTTTTAAATTTTTGCAAAATTGAAATTTGCTCATATCTTGTTTAATATTGCTCGAATTTACTTGAAATTTCCTACACTGCTTTAGAATAGTGTCTGGTGTTGAAATATTTAAGAATTTTTTCCTGGTCGCGAGTGTTAAATTTTTGGAAAATCGAAAACTTACCAAACGAATTCATGTGCGTGGTCTGAACGAAGCCGGGTGGCGGCGGCGGCAAATTGTGTGTCGATTGCTGTTGCTGCTGTACGCGATGTTGTTGTTGTTGTTGATGCGACATGCCAATACTCAAACATGACCCACCGCCTCCACCTCCAACACCACCACCACCACCACCACCCCCAATACCGCCATCCGACTCCACCAACTCCTCGAGCGCTTTCTGCGTCTCCTGAAAGCCGAAATCCAGCTCCTTATCCTCCAGCACGACGAGACTTTGCTGCGACATTGATGATGGCGGCACTGGACGTCGATAAAGCGGATGTTGTTGGTTGTGTTGTTGTTGATACAACGACGAATGCAGATCGCTATTGTAGTATTGATGCTGTTGATGCGCATTGTGCGCTTGTTGCTGCTTCAGCCGCATCATCTTCTCATCCAAACTAAACAAATTATTATATCCAGCATGTTGTTGTTGTTGTTGATGTTGTTGCACGTATCCATTTTGATGACTTTGCTGTTGTTGTTGATTGCGATGATAGAATTCATTGAAAAACTTCGACATATGCTGATCTAATCCACCAACACTTCCACCACCAATCGATGTTGTTGATGTTGTTGAATTTGACATGTTATTCTTATAACTGACCGAATTCTTCGCTAAACACTCCAATAAATGCTCGGTGGTGGATGTTGTGCTGCTGTACGCGCGCTCATCGCCATGGTAACAACCAAACGGCGAATTTGCTGTGATTGTTTGACCTTGAACGCTTTGTTGTTGTTGTTGCTGCTGACTTTGCACAAAAGCATCAACCAGCAGTGTGTCTTTAACAATTCGCTGGCGCGCTAGCTCTTCCAAATGATGTGAATGCTTCGTAAAACCAAAATCAAACTCCCATCTGTCATTGTCGCTTGACGTCATATCCAACAACCCGCCCTGGCTTGCCGATTGATGACACGACGATAATAAGCTGCTAATTGTTGCTGGCGGCGGCGGTGATGTACTATTTGAGTGCGGCGATGATGCTGACGTCACCAACAAATCATCCGTCAAATTTGACAGCTGTGACAGTTGGATGGGCGGTGGGGGTGGTAATTTGGCAAACGCATTCGTCGCCGACGAAAAGAAGCTGGAATTATCGTCAAGGTCATGCTGTAACGTATGATGGTGATGGTGGTGGTGAACAACATGCGGCTTGTTGTTCAATGTTGTCGACTTGCTGGTTGTGAGCGTTGGCGATTTACCGAACGTCGGCGATGAATGTGTGACATTAACGATGCTCGCTTGTGTTGTTAATGTGTTTGTTGTTGTTGAATTTGTTGTTAATGTTGTTAAATTTGTATTATTATGGCTTTTATTTTTTTTGCGCCCTGTTGTTGTTTGTGTAGTTGTTGAATTTGTTTGATTTTCATCTGTGTGTTGTTGCTGTTTGTTGTTTTTTGTTGTTGTTAATTTGTTGTTTTCTGGCGGCGGTGAGCCATCCTTGTCTTTCACCTTGCCCGGCACCGGCTTATCACCGCCGCCCGTCGTTGCAATAATGTGACTACTATTTGTTGTTGTTGTTGTTGTTGGCGACACTGTTGTTGATGTTGTTGTGGTTGTGGTCGTAGTCGTACTGCTCGCACAATTATTGTTACTATTTGTTGTTGTATTTGTTGTGGTTGTGCTTGGCGGACTTGTCGTCGATAGATTTGTGGTTGTGTTGTTGTTGTTGGTGCTCGCCGGCAGATTATTGTTGTTGTTCGCCTGCGCCAGCGCCAGCTTCGTTAGCAGCGCTTCGTGCAGCTTCTTCTCGTACTCCTGATGCTTGCCGGCGTGCATCTGCTCCTTCGTGAAGCTCGCCTCCTGGTCGCCTGCAAAAAAATACATTTGATGAGTATCGGGAGTCGTTAATTTAGGACTACTTTACCAAAATCGTGGAGGTACATGCAATCCGGCTTCGGACACGCCTGATTCTTCATGAAGTGCGAACAGTATTTGGTCGTGCCCAAGGACGTCTTAATCGTTTTCCCATCCATTATCGTATTGTTTACGTTCTGGATCGCACGGAGCGCGTCCTCGCTCTTCATGTACGTCACGTACGCACCTAAAATGCAACATAATTTCCATTTAATTGCAAAAAAAAATTTAAATTTGCTCATATTTCGCTTAATTAAATTCAAATTAACTTGAAATTTCCTACAGCGCTTTAGAATGATGTCTGGTGTCATAAATCGTAACAAAAATTTCCTGGTCGCAAGTTTTAAATTTTTGCAAAATCGAAATTTGCTCATATGTTGGTTAATATTACTCGAATTGACTTGAAATTTCCCATAGAGCTTTAGAATAGTGCCTCGTGTTAAAATATATAAAAAAAAATTCCCAGTCGCGTTTTAAATTTTTGAAAAATCGATATTCGCTTATATCTTGGTTAATATTGCTCGAATCGACTTGAAATTTCCTACACGACTTTAGAATAGTGTCTGGTGTTAAAATATTTAAGCATTTTTTCCTGGTCGCGAATTTTAAATTTTTGGAAAATTGAAATTCGCTCATAACTTGCTTAATAAAATTCAAATTAACTTGAAATTTCCTCCAGGGTTCTAAAATGCTGTCTGGTGTCATAAAATGCAACAAAAATTTCCCAGTCGCGAATTTTAAATTTTTTGAAAATCGAAATTCGCTCATAACTTGTTTAATATAAATGCTATTAACTTGAAATTTCCTGCAGGGCTTTAGAATAGTGTCTGGTGTCATAAAATGTAACAAAAAATTCCCAGTCGCGAATTTGAAATTTTTGGAAAATCGAAATTAGCTCATAACTTGGTTAATATTGCCCGGATCGAGTTGAAACTTGGTATATTGATCTAGAATTGGTGTTACTTACTGGCGCTCGGTCCCTGCGTGCCCGCATATGCCGTCGACTGATTGATTACCACCTTGTGTATCTTGCCAAACTTGCCAAAATACTCGTATTTCTTCAACACTTCGGGATCGGCCAGCCGCATCGGCAGTCCGACGACGAACACCAAATTGCGTTGGACGACGCGCACCGACGCCAAATGCTTGCGCGACTCGCTCAGCTTCGCCTTGCGCTGTTGGTCGCGCGCGCGCTTTTCCGCCTTCAGCTGCGCGACCTGCTCTTTGCTGAGTGGAATAAAGTCGGCTGGGTTTTCGGAGTAGGCTTTGCGGCAGGCGGGGCAGAGGCCATTCTCGTCGGTGCGGATGCGGTGCCAGCAAAAGCGGCAAATCTACAAAAACGTACAAAAAAATCGTCAAAATTTTTGGATTTTCCATCGATTTTCTTCGAGTTTTTTTAGCCTAAATCATTGATTGAAGTGCCTGAGAGGTAGACCACCAATAATTGTAAAGAAAATTGAAGAAAATCACGGAAAATTGGTGGAAAACTCTAAAAAATTCAACATTTCAGATTTAAGGCGATTTTCCTTAGATTTTCATAGATTGGAGGTGTTTTAGAGGTAGATTACTAAAAATCTTAAAATTAAACTGATTTTCCTTCAATTTTCTTTGCGTTTCCAGAGAAAATCATCCGGAAAAGGAGTGAAAATCGATGAAAAACTGCACAAATTGATGTAATTCCATTTTTTTGATTTCTCATCGATTTTCTTGGCGTTTCTTTGTGGAATAGCAAGATTGTTGTTTTTTGCAGGTAGAATATAAGAAATTGCAATGAAATTTGCCAAGAAAATGATTAAAAATCGATGAAAAACGATTGAAATCTAAAAAAGTCAATTTCTCATTATTTTCTATCAATTTTCTAGCATTTTCCACAACATTTTTCCACATTTTCAAATGCTCTACGTCAAGAAGACTATAATCCTGCTATTCACCAAGAAAGCGTAAAGAAAATCCAAGAAAATGTTGGAAAACGAGCAAAATCTAAAAAAAAATAATTTTTTACAGTTTTTCTAATAATTTTCCATCATTTTCCATGATTTTCTCTACATCTTCACATTCGCTACCTCAAAAAGAGTACAATTCAGCTTTCTACCATGAAAAACCAAAGAAAATCGAAGAAAAATTATGAAAAACGACTCAAATCTGACAATTTTAAAAATTCGTTCGATTTTACAGCAATTTTCCATCATTTTCCACATGTTTAGCTACATTTTCAAGCAACAAGAGTATAATGTCTCATCTAACATAAAGAAACTCAAAGAAAATAGATGGAAAATCAACAAAATCAAAGAAAATCTATGAGAAATGATGAAAAACCACTAAAATTCGCCTAAATTCAATTTTGGTCTGTTTTCCATTGATTTTCCATCATTTTCTACGATTTTCTTCGACATTTCAAGCTTTCCACCTCAACAAAAGTATCATTTATCATCTAATATAAAGAAACTCAAAGAAAATCGATGGAAAATCAATGAAAATCCACTTGAAATAACACAAATTAAGAAGATTGCAATAAATACGACTTTTCACTGAATTTCCATCGATTTTCCACAAATTTCTTTCCATTTTCAAGCTCTCTACCTCAACAAAAGTATAATTTCTCATTTTACATAAAGAAAATCAAAGAAAATCGATGGAAAATCAATGAAAATCGAGTTGAAATAACACAAATTAATAAGAGTGCAATAAATTCGATTTTTCACTCTTTTTCCTTTCATTTTCTACAAATTTCTTTACATTTTCAAGCTCTCTACCTCAACAAAAGTATAATTTCTCATCTAACATAAAGAAACTCAAAGAAAATCGATGGGAAATCAATGAAAATCCACTTGAAATAACACAAATTAATAAGATTGCAATAAATACGACTTTTCACTGAATTTCCATCGATTTTCCACAAATTTCTTTACATTTTCAAGCTCTCTACCTCAACAAAAGTATAATTTCTCATTTTACATAAAGAAAATCAAAGAAAATCGATGGAAAATCAATGAAAATCAAGTTGAAATAACACAAATTAATAAGATTGCAATAAATTCGACTTTTCACTGAATTTCCATCGATTTTCCACAGATTTTTTTACATTTTCAAGCTCTCTACCTCAACAAAAGTATAATTTCTCATCTAACATAAAGAAAATCAAAGAAAATCGATGGAAAATCCACTTGAAATAACACAAATTAATAAGATTGCAATAAATTCAAATTTTCGCTGTTTTTCCTTTCATTTTCTACAAATTTCTTTACATCTTCAAGCTCTCTACCTCAACAAAAGTATAATTTCTCATCTAACATAAAGAAACTCAAAGAAAATCGATGGAAAATCAATGAAAATCGACGTGAAATAATACAAATTAATAACATTGAAATAAATTCAAATTTTCACTGATTTTTCTCTCATTTTCTACAAATTTCTTTACAACTTCTAGTGCTCTACCTCAACACGACGACAATCTATAATCCAACATAAAAAACTCAAAGAAAATCGATGGAAAATCAATTAAATGGACTTGAAATCAAGCACAAATTAATAAAATTCAATTTTTCATTGTTTTCCATTGATTTTCTACGATTTTCTTCGACATTTCAAGCGCTCCACCTCAACAAAAGTATTATTTATCATCAAATATAAAGAAATTCAAAGAAAGTCGATGGAAAATCAATGAAAATCGACGTGAAATAACACAAATTAATAAAATTGGAATAAATTTCATTTTTCACTGTTTTTTCATTGATTTTCTACGATTTTCCACAAATTTCTTTAAAATTTCTAATGTGCTACCTCAACAAAGGCATAATTTGTCGTGTAACATAAAAAAATCAAAGAAAATCGATGGAAAATCAATGAAATGGACTTGAAATCAAGCACAAATTAATAAAATTCAATTTTTCATTGATTTTCTACGATTTTCTTCGACATTTCAAGCTCTGTTACCTTCACAAAACTACAATCAAAGCAAACCTAACCTAAATTCACAATTTTTGGATACAATTTCTCTATCGATACACCTGTTCTAAGCGAAAAAATGACATCTGTCACACAGAATGTGACAATTTACTTACACACAACGTTATTTATTATTTATTATTGTGTTTTGTGTGAGTAGTAATTCACCTGATATCCGCACGTGCAGGGAAAGAAGTTCAAATCGTCGACTTCGAGCGGCTCCATGCACAGCGGACACTCCACCTGCTCCTCGCCGCTCTGATTCAGCACCGACATTCTCTCCTCTCCTGTTTTGGCTTCTCTTACTTCTCTTAAATCTTTTCTACACAAAATGTAAATAATAAACTCCTTTTTTGCGCTCTCTCCTTCTTTGTTTTAATGAATTTAAACCAATTTGCTGCTGGTGTACTTCGTGCAGACGATTGGGAATCAAATAGCGAATAATCGGAGATGAATTCTAACCTACAAAAATAAAATGCAGAAAAATGCGGGGGCAAGGCGGTGAGATTTTTGTGTGTGTGTTGTTTATGTTGTAACAATCACAAAAAATACAACGACAGACAGACAACACGGTGCAAGTTTAAATAAATAAAATAAAATTTGATTTGCAAAAACGTATAAATGTGTGAAAATATCAAAGTTGCCTTTGCAATATTTCCGGGCTCGAAAAAGTCAGTCAAATTAAATCACGCGTAGAATTTTTGCTAATTATTATTCTAAAAACTATTTTAATACCGCGCACACAAATTTGATTTTTTGTTTTTTGGATTTGATGTGTGATTGATTGTGTACGTGACGTAATTTTTTTTTCAATCGCAAACCAGCAAATTGTTACTCACACGGCCCAGTTGGAATATTGTTGGGTGGATCGATTTGTTGCAATAGATGATTTAATTCGGATTATACGAACGCTTTTTATCGTTGTGTTTTGCCGAATTTTTGGATTATTCGATAAATCGGCAATATGGCGGGCGCGACGAGACAACCCCGTTATATTACATATATTTGCTGGCTACACACATACAAAAATGGCCGACCGCGACGTTGCCACCACAAAGGACACAATTTTTGTTACGGTGCACTTACTCTGGAGAGCTGGTCTTGGCGGCTGGATGAATTCCAGCAACACACGGCTCGCTTTTTGTGTTAATCCTTGCGAAATATATTCAATAATTGCTTTGTATAGACTGCTGCACACACCGTTCTTCTTGTCTGTCGTTTTCGCTGAAAAACGATACACACGGGATTAATAAAAATGGGGGAAATAAATTTTTTCGGTCTGACAGTTCGTGCGCGAGTTGGTGGCAGCAATGCTGGTATACCAAACTAACATCATCCATCTCACTTTAACCCATTGTTTCATTGCATATTCGCACTCTATCACGCCACAAATATTTTGTTAAAATTATCGCATTTTATTGCAATTAATTGCATTTTATTAACTGCACCAAGTTTAATTGTAAATTTTTATTACTAATTGACATTTAGTGACGTGCATACATGGTTGCCTACCATACAAATTACACAAAATTAACTAAATTATTAAAATTTATTAATATATCAGCATTAAACGCAATAATAACTTGATTTAATCTAGAATTTTAATAATTAATTGCGTTTTTTAAATTTACAATTCGCAAATTTACCGCTCGCCATCTGTGAGTTGATGGCGCAACTCAATATGGCGTCTGGTATACCAAAACATGTCATTCATCTCGCCGCAAGAAATTCATCAATTTACGGCGTTTTACGACCGAAAAACAACGCGTACGTATTAAAAATCGCTAAATTAACTCATTTAACATCGATTTTGTTTCAGCAAGCATCACAATCGCTTCCAAAATGCCAATTTTCAGTGAATTTCAATGTGACGTAAAAATTCATTAATTTTCATGGTTTTCGACGTTTAAAACAAAGCGTACGTTTTGAAAATTGATAGATTAATTAATTTAACATCGATTTTAGGCAGTGGTATTGCGGAAAATGCAAGATTTTACCCGGCAAAATTGATAAATTTATGGACATCCGCCATGTTTGTTTACACATCACTTCGAGAAAGAAATGCATTAATTTTCAACGTTTTGCGACCGAAAAACAAGCTGTATGTATGTAAAATTAATATATTAACTCATTTAACATCGATTTTGTGCGAAAGAAGCGTTAAAATCGCTTTGAAAATACGAATTTTAAGCGAATTTCTTTTTGACAGATTGAGCTTGCCAAGCATCAAATAGAAATTCACTCAGAAATCGTATTTTCGACGCGATTTTCACCCGGTTTTCGCTAAAAATCAATGTTAAACGTGTTTACTTTACTATTTATCGAAATCGGCGTCCAAATTGATTGCCGCTTTAACGTCAGTATAAGTGAAAATGCAATTCCAACCTCATTTTTCGATTTTCACTCGTGTGGGCGTTAAAATGCATCATTTTGGACGCAAGAAGCAATAAATAACAAGAGAAATGCATTTAACATCGATTTTATGCGAAAGAAGGGACGAAATCGCTTCGGAAACGCGATTTTTCAGTGACGTTTGTTGTACCCAATATGGCGGCGAGAAATTCACGTAAAAATCACATTTTTCCAGCGATTTTCTTGCTGCTTGCACATAAAATCGTTAGATTAATTCATTGTGAGTTTGATTTTAGTTCATTTACTTAATTTACGCTTTCTACCTGCATTTCCAAGCGAATTTCATCGGAAAATTAACCAATTTCTAGAAGAAAATAGCCGGCCATTTTCCAATCAATGTTTCAGAGCCGTGCTTGTTGTTTGACTGCATCGTGAACTAAAATCAAACTCACAATGAATTAATCTAACGATTTTATGTGCAAGCAGCAAGAAAATCGCTGGAAAAATGCGATTTTTACGTGAATTTCTCGCCGCCATATTGGCACAACAAACGTCAAAAACAAATTCACTGAAAAATCGTATTTTCAAAGCGATTTCAACGCTTCTTTTACATAAAATTGATGTAGAATGTCTATACCTTGTTGTTTATCGAAATCGGTGTCCAAATTGAAACCGTTTTAACCTCAAAATAAGTGAAAATCGATTTTGAAGGCTAGAATCGAATTTTCACTAATTGCAACGTTAAAACGCTCCAATTTGGACGCAGATAGCAATAAATAGGAAGGCAAACACATTTAACATCAATTTTATGCGAAAGAAGCGACGAAATGGAGTCGAAAATACGATTTTTCACTAAATTCTTTTTGACGTTTGGTAAGTGTAAAACGTCAAAGACAAATTCATCCAGTAATCGTGTTTTTCCATCGATTTTCTTACTTCTTTCGCTCAAAATCAATAAAGAATATCTTTCCTTCGCTATTCGTATATTCGTTTTAATGTCAAAATGAGCAAAAACGTTTCCAATCTCATTTTTCGATGTTTGAATTTGAATTGTACACCGAATTAGTTTGGCTATTGGCACACAGGTGGCCGCGCTAAAATCGGCGGTTTTTGCTTCGATAATCCGTGGCGGTTTTCGGCTAATGCAAAACATTTTTCGTTCATATCTTTGCTGAAAATCAACGAAATCATCAATTCAAACGTGTCAAGAAGTGGATTAATTAATTTAATCAATTAAAATGCGATTAAAAATTGTGTAAAATGTGTAATGCTGGTTGCATACGATAAGAAGCCGACATATGTACGGTCAAATGTCAAAAATTAATTGTTTGTGTTTGGTTGAATTTGCACACGTTTTTCCGGCGTCGTGATGAGTGCGAGAATTGTTTTAATATTTGTTGCTTACTAGAGAGACAGACAGACAGGAGTAATACGCGACGATGAGCTGGGGAACAATGTGTGGCAAGAGGGCTGTGAACGTGAAAAAGCGAGGTTAGTTTTTTTGGTTATGTTTGTTGTTAATTGCAGCCAGCACATGGCGCTCATATCTACTGCTGGCATGGCGAAGAAGGATGCAGCAAGCAAGAAAACAGAGAAAGAGCGCGGCGTCAACATGGCCATGCGTAATAACGCAGCGAACGGGCGAGAGAGGAAACGGAAAGTCGCGGAGAGAGTTTAGTTGTGTTTGATCCGAGGCCGCGTGCAGTCGGACAAATCAAAAACTGGATACAGCAAAAAGCAACAAGAAAAAAAAATCGTTGTGTTGTGTGGATTATTCGCTGCAATTCGAGGAATATTTGGGATTAAAACACAAGAAACGTGTAAGTTTTTTTCACTCATTTTACTCATGCTTCACCTCACCACTATTTCAAGCAATAATTGTAGAGCAAAAAGCCAGCAAGCAGATTAACAATTAATGCCCCGATTGCATTTTACGCGCCAAACAAATACATTATCCAGTAATTTGCGTGCCGTTTTCCCATTGCGTAATTTATCGATTTTGCTCTTGCTCTTTGTGCTGCCGGTGTGTCTCGCCTCCCCCCGAGATTGATTGGCGTTAGTTAAACATACACAACACATAGAACATTGATAATTATCAAAACATTTGCTGCTCTTGCTGCTGTTGGCGGTGGTTAAATGTGCGAAATGTGGATTTGATCGATTGATTGATGAATTGGTTTACTGCATGTGTGTTTGCTTGAGTTACGACGTCATTTTTGTACGCCGCTGCGTCTCTGTTTTTTTTGCGCGTAGATGTTGTTAACACAAACACATGGTTCGTTAGATAAATAAATATGTAGCGAATCCCACATCCAGCCGCATTCAATATTGGAAGTCGTCGCTTTGATGCCACGTTCTCGAAACGATTTCCTTCCTCTTCTTCCCATCAAAGTTAATTGACGTTAATAATAGAACGAACAAAGAAAAACGTTGATTACCTATTTCGTAATAGAATTTGCGTCGTGGCCCGCCCAAAAAAAAAAAGAAAGTAAAACAACAACAACAAGCGATGTAAAAACAAAGCGCGCAAACGATGATAATTATTATTATGATAAATTCATGTAGTTTTGTAGTACATAGTTTGCTATTTATTGAAATTCCCGTGCAAATTGATGCATTTTAACGGCGGAATGAGTGAAAATTGAAAAGTGAGGTTGGAATCGCATTTTCACTCATTTCAGCCATTAAAACGACATCAATTTGAATGGGGTTTTCAATAAATTGCAAGGGAAACATGTTTGGCATTG
>JARJDW010020875.1:0-31889 GCA_030264715.1 Adinopsis sp. GC000173
TTTTTATTGGAAATTGATAGAATCCACCTTTCCGAATGTAGCTCTAGTCGAAACACGTCGAAAATTCTTCGGAAAAAATATTTGAAAAACACTAAAATATCAAATTTTCTAGATTTTCATTGTTGTTCTATATTTTTCGCGCGATTTTCAAAACGTTTTTAGCAGAAATTGTGAGATTAAAGTCAAGTCGAGGTGGGAAAGGTGAAAATTACATGAAAATCGCTTGGAAAGTGCATTAAAATCGAGTCAAATTTGAGATTTTTGGTGTTCTCACGCATTTTCCATATGATTTTCACAGCGTAATCTACCTTTTCAGAAGTAGTCGTGTCGAGAAAATACATAAAAATGCGCAGAAATATTTTAGTCCGGTTTCTTTTCTGTCCGGCCACTCATTAATAATTGTCTATTTTAAGGCGCAAACAAGAGTTCGCCTAGCTAACGGCTCGAATCCAAAAAGTGGCCGGGTCGAGATACTTCACAATAATATATGGGGCACGATTTGCGATGATGATTTTAACGACGATGCTGGCAAAGTTGTATGCAACCAACTCGGCTATCCGAATGGAGGCGCAATCGTTATGAAAAATTCGTTTTTCGGCCCCGGTCGCGGTCCAATTTGGCTGGATCAAGTCGTATGCAAAGGCAACGAGGCGTCGCTTGCTGATTGTGAACATTGGGACTGGTCAGAACACAATTGCGACCACAACGAAGACGTTGGCGTCATCTGTTTGGATACAGAAGGGCCGGGTAATGTTGGCTACATACACAACAATTAATGTCTCATAGATGATTATTGTAGGCAAACAGCGTAACTTGAAACTGGACGAGCAGTTGTTAAACGAAGCGAATGAAACGCTACCGGAAACGTGCGGTTTGCGAAAGGATGCAATCTTTAATCGTCGCAATAGCAATGATGATGTGCATTTTCGCGTTGTGCAAGGTTCGCAGGCGAATACCGGGGAATATCCATGGCAGGTGCGTATCACATTACATTCCAGGCGTACACCAAGGGGATGGGCTCGCGAACTTTAGCTCCCTAAGACTGCTGTAAAGAGGCAAAACATACATAGCATGAAATAACGTAGAACCGTAAACTTGTAAAGAAACGTTAAAACCGATCGAAAAACGTGAGAAAAAAACTATAAAAACGCAGAAAAAAAAAGAAAAATAGTAAAAACAAACAAAAAATGCGAAAAAATGATAAAGCTTGAAGCTTTTCAGGTCACTTATACATCAGTGTTGGTCTGATAAGTTTCCACTTTCTTACCTTTTCTTTTTTGCTATGGCTTTTTTTCTGCTTTTTTTCTGCTTTTTTGCGTTTCTTTGCAACTTTTTACTGTTTTTAATTGTATTTCGTTGCTTTTTCTAGAACTTGTTGTTATTTTTACTTACTTATTTTTCTCTTTCTTCTTCTAAAATACCAGCAAAAAGTTGTAAAAAAGCGCGAAAAAAATCGGAAAAGTACAAAAAATGAAGCGAAAAACAATAATAAAAAAGTCAGAGGTTTATTAGACCACTCATGTATATTATATTTATTTTCTTTGTCATCGATTGTATGTTTTTTTTATATTTGATCAACACCAAGCCAAATTTCTGGGTGCACGCCTGTTACATCCTCCACTGCTTCAATACATATGTTTTTTACTTGCAGGCGAGTTTGCGAATTCGCGGTAAGCTAAAATCGAGCCATTGGTGCGGAGCGGTGGTGATTTCGCAACACTATGTCCTCACCGCAGCGCACTGCCTCAAAGGCTTCTCGAAAGGATCGTATTTCGTCGTGGCGGGTGATTATAACGTCGATGTGGACGAAGGCACCGAGCAGCAAGCCTATATCGAAGGTGAATGCAGTGAAAGTGACATTGCAATAATCTAACCGCATTCGTTATGTCTTAAAGATTTCCTTCTGCACGAAGATTTCGGCAAAGTAAACAAGGTGAACAACGATATTGCGATCGTGCGTTTGAAAGGCAAGGGATTCGTGTTGAACGATGATGTGCAGGCCATTTGCCTGCCTCCGAGCGATGTGCTCTACAATGACTACATGAACTGCACGATTTCCGGCTTTGGTTCCATCGAGAATGGGAAATCAAGTGCGTCGTGATATTTATCACGCACCAAACTAAAAATCGCTTTTAATGTTTTTTGTTTTACATTACAGGAGCGTCGAAGGATTTACGAGCTGGTTGGGTGCCAATACAACCAAAGGCAATATGTACTATGCCGCATATTTATGGAGACGCTATTACCGGTGGAATGTTTTGCGCTGGCTCACTGGAGGAGGGTGTCGATGCGTGTGATGGCGATAGTGGCGGTCCTCTTGCATGCTTAAACGATGGTAAAGTATTAGATTTAATTGAGTTGCGATTCGCTGAAAATCACTCAAAAAGCAGAAATTAAAATATTTACAGAAAGATAGGCAACTATTCGAAAAACTTCTTAAAATTTCACAATTGCCCACAAAAGCATTTTTTCATTCCTTTTATTATCGTATTGACTTTTGATTGTGATGAATGATATTTTGGTTAAATTTCTTAATATTAAGTAGTAATTGCTTGATAGATTTATATTTGTGATTACCAACTTGTTATACAATACAATGTGTTGTTACATTTAACTGAACTTTGCCAAAAACTTCAACTACAATTGCCAATAAAATGTATTTATTTATTAGCAACATTATAACCAAATTTCGGGTTAGGGTTAGAGTATAACAGTGGTATAACTCAGAGACGGGTTGGGTATCACAATTGGCGCTGGTATTACTATAAAATTCGTCCCACAGAAACATATGGATTTCATATTGTTTAATATGAAATTTTATTCATATAGCGGGCTAAACTTAAGTGTTAAAGTTACTCACGGACTATAATTTAGTTAACAAATGCATACATGTGAGAAATTTTAATGGAAAACCCACAAAATTTATGTGTCCGGTTAATAGGTGCGACAAGTAAAGCCTGTAAAAGATCTTATATAAAAGGTAGAGTCAATCATGAAGGGGTTTTTCTGTAAGAAAATATTTTTATTTTACAGTAATTTTTTTGACCGTTTTGCAACGACCAAATGCTCATATGACCAGTCCGCCGCTGATATACCCAACCAACTCAACATAAATTTCAAATCTATGACTACTAATACTACACTTCATACTATACAATATTTTTATTATTTCACTTTCACTTCGCCTACTCTCGTCTCTCAGATGTTATTGTAGTTGAATTTTGCAACATCTTGTATCACAAATGTAAATATTATAATTCAAACAAACAATTACCACCTATTATAGTATGTGTTAATGACTTTAACCACATTGTGACTAATCAAAAGACAACAAACGTAACAATGGAAATAAAATGCTTGAAAGTGTAAAAGAAATTGTGGGCAATTTTATAACATAATTTTATTTATTTTTCATCCTGTGTATTCTACTACTTCTGTTCTAAAATAAGTGATCTATTTGCGGTTTTCTTAAACTTATTGCAATATAATTTAATAACTTAAAAAAGCGATCACATTCTTAATATTTATATACTGCACTTCAAAATATTTCATTTTTTCTTTGTTAAAAGTGACAACAAATTATTGTAAAATCGAAGAGGTTAAAATGATGTCCAAAAAAAGAACCGTCGATGCTTTCTAAACTTTGATTAGTAATTGAAAAGTAAGATAAATAAATAGTTATTAATAAAGTAACATTTATTGTGTAACACAACTTATTGAACTATATTAATTATAAATTATCTAAAAATGGTAAAAAATAATCTTTTATTAGTCATTTATTTTGTTTTGAAAAGCTATATTGGTATATCAAAAATGACTCTTTCATATAAAAAACAGGTATATGTACTACGCAAATGACTGACATATTTTGGAACAAATTAAAATCTCAAATGGTTCACTTATTTTAGAAAAGGATAATAACTTTTATATTTGTTTTAGGTGTGTTTACGTTATATGGAATCACATCGTGGGGACAGCATTGCGGCTACGCCAATAAGCCGGGCGTCTACGTGAACGTCGCCTACTATCGCGAATGGATCAGCGAGGCAATCAAAAAGCTCAACGCTAGTTAATTAGTTTTTTACTTTCTAGGCACGATTCATGTTATAAATATATATTAAATTTGATAAATCATTGACATATAATAAATATGATAAACCTCTAGTTATCATCCGAAAATCAATACATAGGTAATTAGTGTGCAGTGAATCGATTAGCGAGACGGCAGCAAAATGGTAATATTAAATCAATTTTTAATTATTCTACTCATTCATTGCATGTAACAAATTAATAGGAAACAAAACGTATTAATAAAAAAATAGGTACGATCACTGGGGAGGGTCAACGCTATGAAGTGAAAATCGCGATGTGGATGATTTTACGTGCATTTCGCAATCGCTGCGACTTTACAATCGCCTGCAACGCTGAAAATGTTGGAATCTTTGACGACATCATTTTTGATGCGCCGGAACGGCAGCAGAAGATTATCATGCAGCTGAAACACCACACAACAAAAGAGTATAATTTCAATTTTCTTACTGAAAACAGTTTAATCTACGATTGTTATCGCACCTATGTAACATTGAAAGCACTTGTAGCTAAGAAAAAAGTTGATATACTTGGAAAAGTTGATGATTTCAAGCAAATTAACTGCGTGCTATTTACATGCGCGCGAGTCACCGACGAGTTGCTTGAAAATCACCATAACAACGATTTCTTATCGATTGATTATTGTCACCACAATCAGGCGAAGCGATTGAAAAGCGTGCGATTATACTACGGCATAGCTAGAACGGTTTTAATCAATACGTTTAATAAACGCAAGAACGATCTAGTGCAAATACTATCTATGTTTGATATCGACATCAGCAGTGTGAAAGATTTACCGAAATTGATTAAAAAGCTATCCGAGGAGCAATTGGATCAAATACTAGCACATGATGACATCGCTCACTTAATCGATAAAGCATCATTCAATGAGTTTATGCAGGATTTTATTGTGTATCAACAGCAACCTCGCGAACATGAAATGGATATGCTATTAATTGATGAAATTAATGATTTGAGTGACTATCCCGCCCAGCAAGTGTTCAACGAATTGCTAGAAGCGCTCACCAAGTGGCATGAACGATCGTTAATCGCATTGAATTCGTATAATTTCTATACGACGCTCCAGCACAATTCGGGGCACATCATTAAGGAGTATTTTAATCGGCTGGGTGATACTAAGCCATACATGATCGAGCGCAAATTATTGACGCAGAATGGGAAGAAATTCAACTTTACTTTACGTGGCTTACGCTTGTCTAGTGTTTATGTCATTGCTGGCGAGGCAGGAATGGGAAAAACGACCTACATCAATCATTTATCGCAGATGTATCATCCAAAAATGTGGCTGATTAAGATCAAATTCAACGACTTGTACGGACTGCTCAATAAAGTCACCATCGATTATGAACAGCAAGCGGTGGAGTTTCTACTACGCATCATTGGCTACCAAAACGAATCTAAACGGCAAGCTCTACACAAGAAGCTAATCGAGCGCAAAGGTATCGTGTTATTGATGGACGGCTTCGACGAAATTTGTCCACGGCATGAAGATGTAGCACTGACATGGTTGAAGTACCTAACGGGCAAGTGCGTGATGGTAATAACCACACGCAATGAATATCGCGCATTACTACGCGCCAAACTCTTTGCTACTTTGTATACAATCACCGAGCTAGATGACGAAGATTGCGCCCAATTTATAAAAAAGTACCTGCTCAACAAATTTAATTGCAGCAAGGATGATGAGAGATTAGATAATTTCGTCGCAAAGCTGCAAAGCTTCATCAACAACAAAATGTTTGATAACATAATGTTGGGGATACCACTACAAATGCAAATGCTGCTGGAATATTTTAAGGAGAATTTTAATACTACAGAATTATCGCTAAACATAAATAGTTTATTTGACTTCTACACGAAGTTCATGAATGAAAAGGTTGACATTTACTTAAGGAGGCTGTGTTTGAACGAAGCACGCTTGGATAGTTACTTGATTAATTTAAAGCGCGATATTGAAAAATTGCATCGATTTTTTGCAATCACATCGCTGAATCGCGATTTATTTACGCTCAATCGCTTCAGTGTGATTTTAAGCAACGAGGATATAATTAAGGTCGGATTAATTGATTATTTTAGCATTGATGGTTGTGCGGTATTCATACATCGTACATTCGCTGAATATTACTATGCGCTTTTCCTTCACGACAATCTAAAACATCGACGAATTAAATTATTGATCGTCGAGTATCTGAATCAAGCCGATACATTCATGGCACGATTACTGCAACATCTACTCGTTGATAGTGAGGCGATATACATCAATTTCCAGCAAGAGTTTTTTGCGATACGAATGTCAATAAGCAAATCGCTAAAGCGCAACTCTAGAAATGAAAAACTTGATCGATTTGGTTATATTAAGCTGTTGGAAGTGATGCTTCAGCTCGAGCGTGATTTTATCATCACCGACAATGATTTTGCTATTGATTACGAGCACTTCAATCAAATCAAATTGTTAATCAACAATAAACCGTGCAAGATTTACAGCAAGAAAGCCTTTAATCATGCCTTACTACGCTTGGCAATGTACTACAATCACACCAACACGATGCGATTTCTAATTACGTATAAATGTCGTACGAACCACACCTTTGAGGATGGCAAGACGGCGTTGCATTTGGCGTGCGAATACGGGCAGGTGGATGGCGTGCGAGCGTTGACAAAACGTCGCCTACTCGGTGTCACAATCAAAGATCGANTAATTACGTATAAATGTCGCACGAACCACACCTTTGAGGATGGCAAGACGGCGTTGCATTTGGCGTGCGAATACGGGCAGGTGGATGGCGTGCGAGCGTTGACAAAACGTCGCCTACTCACTGTCACAATCAAAGATCGACGTGGCTGCACCGCGATGCATTACGCCGCCACGCACGGCTATGACGAAATAATCGCCATTTTTATCAAGCTGCACTGCAATGTTGATGTGCGAAACGGTGACGGCATGACATTATTGCATTGCGCTGCGCGGCACGGACATGGTAAGATCGTTCATCAGCTGGTTAAAACGGAATCGTGCAGGCTAAATAGTCGTGATGATAATCGTTGTACAGCGCTACATCATGCCGTCAATAATTCGCATGCGGACGTCGTTCGGTTACTGTTGAAATATAAAATCGATGCAAATGCGAAGAATATCTTCGGTAAGACAGCGTTACATTGTGCTGTAGATATCCACAATCCCAGAATTGTTGATATACTAGTCAGTCATACTTTATGTGAATTGAATGTATTCGATTTTGATCGATTAACACCACTTCACTACGCCGTTCAATTACGCAGCTTGGATGTGATTAAATTGCTGATCGATTGCGAGCGATGTGATATTAATAAGCGTGGCAATTTTGGCTGCACCCCATTGCATCTTGCCGCAGAGAAAGGCTACAAAGATGTGGTGGCGTTGCTTATCGAGAAGGAACATTGCAATGTCAACGCCGAGAATTTGTTTGGCTGTAAAGCACTATACTACGCCAAAAAGCATGGCTTTACTGAAGTAAAAATGCTACTGGCAGATGAATTGTATGCTGAACGATGCAGCAGGGACGATAAAATGGCTAATATTTACGTACAAATGCTGTAATGGTCATTTACGTGTTACGTGTTTTTGCGTAACTAGGGTATTGTTGATACGCAACGCTATTAACGGTCCTGTTTTGTGTAACCAGGGTATTATTGACAGTCTAATAGTTTATTATAATACACAATGCACATTTATATTTAATGATATCTATTAAAATGCGAGTACGAGCATCATAATAATTATTAAATGCGAGTAGTATGCATCATTTTTTCTACTCCCATATACGCATAGTAATTAACCTTCCATATAAACGATTAAAACATTTTCAGAAATTGTAGTTATGTTATCTTGTTTTGCCAAGTTGCAATTTATAATTAGTTTTTTAAATGGAAGGAGGTTGTTAAATTTTCGATATTACTATTATCTTGAAACATTTTTGCTAATCATTTTATTCTTTTTTTCAATTTATTATTCTAAAATCTAAACTGTGGAATACGTCAAGGAAATAAATGACAAATTAAATGGGATTAATACGTGCATGCACGGCCACCTTGTTAGAAGCAAAATCTCGCCATTCTATTAGTTAAAAATCTAAATACTATTAAAGTACAGTGATGTGGCTTATAATGCACATATTATAATATTATTCATGTATAAAGTGCGATTGAAAAGTTTAAAATTCAACTTTGTGTACTGCTAGCGCCACAGTCGTCATATCATCCAACCCATTAGTTCAACTATTCTCCACTAGGTTTTTGACAGTTGATAATCATAACCTAAATATTTCTCAAACACGAAATATTTAAATTTCATTGTTATTTAAGGTAAAATAGTAGTAAAGTGCCGTCTATAAATAGGTTAAATGCTATATTAACTGTTTAAAGTGAATTTATGGTATGGTGTTAGCGTTTAAAGAATTTATTATCATTCAAAAATGTAAGTTTTTATTATATCGTTACGTTATGTATGTATGTATATTTTTTACAATTACAAATACAAACAAAAATGTGAGGTGATGTCCTCGTGTGTACGCTGAAAAAATGGACAAAAAATTATCAAAAAATAGGAAAGAATAAGTGTTACAAAAATAAGCAATAAATATTGCGCGCGTTAAAAAAGCAACTTCCAACATTAGCCCAATTCGGCTAGTACGCTGTCCAAATCAGCCTGCAAGAATTGCGTCATCTCCTTTTGCTGATTGAGGTCGTCCTGTAAGCGTTCGGCGTTCGCCTTCAACATAAAATTGGTTTTCTTCAGCGCGGCCAGACGATTCTCGTGACGACGCATTCGCGCCACATAGTTCTCTTTTCGCTTATCGATGGGGGCATCTTCCGGTTCGCTTTGCGAACGCTCAGATTCGCTCTCCTCGCTCGATTCGGACTCGCTTTCGCTGGATTCGGATTCGGATTCGCTTTGCTGCTCCTCGGCTTCCTCATCCTCTTCCTCATCTTCCTCCTCCTCATCGGTATCGCTTTCTTTCATCAAATCAGCCATCTTATCTACATCCTTCTTTAGTACCTTGTACTTCTTTTTCTCCTCTTTGATTGCCGCTTGATGCTTCTTCATGATTTCTTTCAATGCAATGCGTTCCTTCTTCGCGTTGTCTACCTTATTTTTAAATCCACGTAGTTTATTCACCAATAATTTAACTTCGCGAGCGCCCCGTTTCAGTTTCTTCTCCTCGGTTTCTTCTTCATCGCTCTGCGTTGAAGACTCTTCATCGCTTGCATTTTCGTCCTCTTGTATTGCATGACTATCCCGTCGATCGCACACCGATGCCCGCTTACCCGTCAAGAACTCCTGCAATCGCTTTTCCAGCTCCTCATTCTTACGCTGCATGTCTTCCAACTCAAGTTTAACGATATCTAGATCCTTTTGCGTCATCGTCAGTTTTTTCTCCAGATCTTCATTGACATTTCGCGCTTCAGCATTTTCGGCCTTTAGCGTGATGATAAGCTTCTCATCCGGTTCGCGTTTCTTATCCTGATCTTTTTCATTCTGTGCAATACCGCGCTCTATTTCCAGCTCCTTTTCGAGATTGGCAATCTTAGTTTGTAGACGTTTATTTTCACGCTGTTGTTGCTCCTTGTTGCGCATTTCTAATTGTAATAATTGCTTGGTGCTTTGCAGGTCGTCGCGAACTTTATCAATATCATCGAGTTCCTCATCTTCATCTGGTTGAATTTCCTCCTATAGTCGTACCAATAAGATAATTATTTATTAATCTAATGAATATTATTGTGTGCTTACAGGTGCTATGCTAGCCATGGAGACGGACTTTTGAATCTGCTCCTCGATCGTCATCTGGCGACGGAATTTACGCAATCCTTCCAAGTTCGGTCTACTGCGATCGTTTGTATTCACACGCTTCAGCCGCACACCTTGTTGAATCTAGCAAAATCGTATATATTTAATATTTACATCAATTTACTAATCATTAATGATATTTTACTTCTTTTAGGAGAACGTTGTGTGCATTATCCTTTTCACTGTCGTAGAGAAACTGGCCCTTTGCTTTAACTTCTGGCAGAAGCGGTTTGGAGCGATCATTGCATTCGACGTGCTTCAACTTTGAACCGGATTCGATGCCTTTGAGTAGCGCAGTCCAGTCGGGACGCGTTTTCGGCCGAGCTCTATCAATATGACACAAGTAATATTAGGCAACTTTATATACATCATATTAATAAATAAGGATTATTAATTGTAGGATTTCGTAATAATGTGTTGCGCTTTTACCTGAGCAATTCAAGGCGCGCTTTCTGCTCGGCGCTGAGCAGTGATTCCTTGTTGGCGAAGCCGGGAGGTGGTGGTGGTGGCGGTGGCATGGGTGGCATCGGCGGTGCCGCTGGTGCACCACGCTTCTGCATTGATTGTCGTGAATTTAATATGGAACAGAGAAAAAAGGCGGCAGATTAGATTGGCAGCACGTCACAACAAACACAACACAATACGGCGCTGTTGTGTGAGTATATTTTTATATAATTTTAGTTGATTTTGTGCCAGAAATGCACTCGGTGGCAAATAAACACACATTCACACTCACACACACACAATATATATAATATAACATGTATCAAACGCACCTTTTCATCATCGATTTTATCCTTCGTTGGTGTTTTCTTAAGATTGATTCGATAGTCGGGCGTTTCTTTCTTAGGCGGTGGTGGTAACTCCTTCATCTTTTCAATTTTGACGCTATTCAACTTCGGGATGTTAATTTTGCTGGAATCCTTTTGCGTGGGCTTAGGCTCGCGCTCCTTGTGCGTCTTCTTTACCGACTTGAGCGTCGGCCGCACAAACTCCTTCTCACCGCTACCATTCTCTTGCACCGGCGGCTTAGTCAACGATACTTTGCGTAACGTGGGAATTGCAACTGCAAAATAAACCATTGAGGTTATGTCTGATACAATAATAAAATGCTATTTCATACACGTATTTGACTCATCATCCGAATCATCATTGTTGCTCGCTTTCTTCTTGTTGCTCAATTGCTTAGCTTCGTCCGGGTCCATGATGCTGTCGCGCTTCTTCATAATTCCCCATGGCGTTTCCGTTTCTTTATTGGGCTCGGCTGACTCTTTAATCCACGGCGGTTTGTATCCCTTAACATTCTGTCCCTTATCGGAATTTCCTGCTGCTGCCTGCTCTTGTTGCGGCTGCGGCTGTGGCTGCTGCTGCCTCTGTCGCTTACTACCACCGGCGATCGGCATCTTATTAATCGCAAATCGATGTCGAATCAAACGTTGTTGCGAGCGTGTTGTGTTTTCTTGGCAAACGCGCGCTTATGAAGCTATTTTAGGATTATATTAGAAATCGCATTAATTTTCTGCCTGCCTTCGCTATTTTTTTTAGTGTCGTACACTGTTTAACTTA
This sequence comes from Adinopsis sp. GC000173, assembly GCA_030264715.1. Lineage (NCBI taxonomy): Eukaryota > Metazoa > Arthropoda > Insecta > Coleoptera > Staphylinidae > Adinopsis > Adinopsis sp. GC000173. The sequence continues at coordinate 11,501 of JARJDW010020875.1, forward strand.
CTGTACTATATTTGTGTGTTGTGAGAAATTTGTGTGAATGTGTTTATACTTTTTTCTAGATATCTCTATATACAATATTTTAAATGCACTCTACATCTGTGTATGTATATGTTGTCTCATTAACAATTTCGTTCGAATATTAATCACTTCTCCATATTTTGGTTTCGCTATAGTGTTATAGTAGTTGAATGCACATTTGCGGGCGGCGGCGGGCTGATGAAACAGTTTCGTTCAGTTTCTGTTTGAATAATAATTCGAAACGTTTAGCTATTTCTATTTTCGACGCGTGACGTAGAAGAAGCGCGCACACTAAACTTGCGTCGTGCCGCATGTACGCTACTTTATACATAAACCCACAAAATAGGCTTATTTTTACGTTTGAAATTGCATTCGGCCGCGCTAAAAATACAACGGTGTTTTGTTCATTTGGTTGCATATCTTAAATTATATATTTATTTCGTTGATTCATCATTTTATCAACCTACACAATTTTGTGTTTACTTAAAATTATTCTAGTTTTCATTCATGATTAAATGCATTTCAAATACACACTTACCGTTCCGTAAAACAACAAAAAACTTGCATAAACATTGCAACATTTCCACTTGTTCTCTTTCTTTCTTGATGAAAAAGTGTTTCAAGATTGGGTGTCGCAAGTAATCCGGTAAAGAATTACATGTCGAACATGAATATGTACAATTTTTATGTACATGTTAACAAATTTTCGAAAAGAAAGCTAAAAACGCAAATAACTTATGTACTTTCATCGAAGAGACGAAAACTGAAACACTAATAATTAATGATTGGTTTCTCTAATTTGAGAGAGTAAAACACTGGGTAAAGGTTCACAATAATATTATTGTGTTTTACTCTCTCAAATTAGAGAAACCAATCATTAATCAACATGGTTCATCAAGTGAATGCAACGGATTTCGTACAATTTACTAATAATTAAATCAGATTTAATTGGTTCGTTGCAAGCATTATAAAGTAAGTAGCAAAAACCACTTTATCATTATCATAGAACAAGTCATACACAAACTTGTCAGCGCATTAAAAAAGCCAAACATAATAACAAAACGTATAATTGTGTATAAAAACATGTGATTCCTATGTATTATGTTTTCGAAAACTATCAGCGGGGTTAGTGGAAAGCGCGTGACCCGCTGACGATGGTCGAGACATTAACGAAAACAGAAACAATTTTTTTGACAAAAATAGTTATTGTAAACAGAAATCGGCCATAACCGAAACCGTCTATAACAGAAGTTCCACAATTTCATGTTATTTCATAATTATTCACATATTTTTATTTTAAACGTTGTCCGTTGCTTTGCTTTTTTCGGTATTGAATTATTCCAAATTTTTTAGATGATAAAATATAGTCAATAAAAAAATATTCTATACAGTATACACCAATATCTGTCACGCATCAAAAAAGAATGGGAGGTTACGCATTCGCAATTAATTTTTTTGGTGTTTCAAATCAGATGAGACAAGTCGGTAGGATACAACAAGCATTGATTTTAGCACACATTTTTTTAATATTAAATGTTATAATTTTGTTTATTGTTTCTTCTTTTCATGCATTTCAAAAATTTATTTCAAAAATTTGACATACAGTGCAGCCTTGACGTACGAACTAAATTCGTTCCAAATTTTTGGGCGTAAATCAAATTCACTACATTTTTTAATAACAACTATTTGTTCATATCATTGAATCATTTGAGTAAGATCGTATATCGAATTAAAGGCGTTATATCGAGGTAATTTTTTCTTATCAAAACAGGTCGCTAATCGAATTGGACATATAACGAATGGACGTGTATCGAAGTTCCACTGTATTAAGAAATCTTATCTATACTAACGATCGTGGGCGACTTCATGCCCGCGAACCATTAGCGACTCTCGAAACTTTTATTCTTATTATTATTATATATATTATTATTATATTATATTATATATATACATGTCTTATATTATTGAGATTTATAGATTGGTAAATTTACATTTATGTACTTTGCTATTTGTTGGTTAATTTCATAGTTATGTGGTCTCCAGTCGAAACTTTGTATAGCAAAGAAAAGTGTTTTTTTTTGCTTTAAATTTTTGAACTTCCCAACACAACTTGCCAAAATATGTTTAAAAAATTGGTTAAAATGCAAAAAATGTACACAAATGTGTAATTTTAAATTTGTCTTAGAACTCATACCTTAATAACCAAATTTGTGCGTTTTTCATTAAACTTTATCAAGTTTCATCCAGCCAGTAAATTTAACACTATAATTTGGACAGCTATATGAAAAAGCTTGCAGATGAAAAGCTACATTTGTTATAGCCTTCATTCATGGTTTAAATTAGAAAGGCAAAGCATAGCAATCACAAAATAATAATATGTCATATGTGAGTAACGTTAGTTTTGATGCGCATGTTTCGGAAAACTTTCGGGAAACTAGGTAAATAAATTGCTTATTTTCCAAGCAGAATACCGCAGAATAATAATGAATCGACCTATACTAATGCATGTGTTGTATTTATTTTACATTTTTAATTGAGAATGCCAATAATCGGATAGTAAATACGATCGACATCGGTAGAGAAATGTGGCCACGTGCTGATTTCCTCAAAGAGCGCATCTCCGGGACATTCAGTACCGGCACGCACTTGTCTATGCCCATGCAGTTTGTAATCCTTGTCGATGTAGTTGTTCGCCACGCCATATGCGATCAATTTATGAACGGTTTCGAGTTGATTCATAGGAGGAACATTTTCTAGAAAAATAAAAAACAATACGTACGCTATTAGATTTGGAAACGATGAGCGCGTGTATCTTATCTAGCTTATTGTTTGTTTTTAGGAAAATAACTTTGAATATAAATTGCGATTAGATCGACGCAGTGCCGGCTTGGATGCAAGATGCCTTTTTCTGGCCCTAAATATTATTCACCATTTCAAGATTGCAATATGTTAGAATAAGACTTAGTCATCTTGATGGATCTACAGTGAGTAATTTTTATTAGATTATTACGTATCCAATCGCATATAGATACAAGAAGCTTTTTGTACTCCTAATTATCATCATTTGCAAGAATGCAATGAATAATTTTGATTAAATAATTACGTGTCCAATCGCCGATTATACATATGCCAATGCTCTTATCGTTGTACGTCGGTGCGTGCGCCCCAACTGCACTCCATCCACGTCCGTGGTATGCTCTACCATCACCTCCAACCGCAAAACTATATCCGATATCATTCCAACCATTAGTATCCTGATGCATTCGCTGCATTTTTTGCATAGCTGCTATACATTGCTCCGTACTATTACACGCTGGCGGCCGATAGCTGTGATGGATTATCACATATGGAACGGGATTAGACATCGGCTCCGTCAATTTTGGCGGTTTCGCTTGCCACTCATCACGACTAACGATGTCCATACAGCCTGAGGAGGCGGCATAATCATACAATATATACAATCACAATTTAACACTATAATTAATTTTTTCTTTGCTTGTTTTCTACTTACATTGCGTCGAAATAGTTGCGAATAGCATTAAACAACCGACAAGTAATTGCATTTTACATTAAATGGTGCATACATAAGCGAATGATAAAAAACTGTTTTATTTTGAAATATATAAATTGTAATAAATAGAGTGTAGTTCCCCTTTGTATTTTTTTCGCTAGCGCGCAGGTTCGGATTAATAAATATTTTCATTGTTGTGCCTTCGAGCTATATTTTAATACGAACAAATTTGCATAGAGGAGGCAAGGCGGTTTAATGTCCGTCAATATTTATTGTATAATTTAAGTAAATATCGTTAATAATGAGGGGATTCCGCAGTTGGTGGTATGATAACAGCATTCCTTCGCATCGCCTTTGGAAAATACGAACTTGACCTTGTTGTGTTAACACTTAAATAATACAGTTTTTTATAACCAAATTTACAATAATAAAAAAACGAATAATTGCAAAATGATTCGTTTTTAATTATTAAACGACCTCGGCCATTATTAAATTTATTATATTGTATTTGTATGATGTGTACAGCGCTGTTTATTGTGATTATCTATTTTATGTACATTGTCAGACGGGCGTTGTAGCCTCATCGAGATTGCGCTTCAGTTCCTCCAGCTGGCGCAAATCCGATTCGGACGTATCGCAACGATACACCACCAACGAATGATAGAAATGGACGGCGAATAATACAAAGATGACCAGCACCGGTATGACGATGACCGTGGCGGCTATAGCCGCATTGAACGAATAGTCCCAGAACTTGACCCAGCACAGAATTGCCACTTCAACGAGGAAGAGAAAGAGACCGAGCACGGTGGAAAAGGCCCATGCCAGCTCTATGAAGCCGCGCATACGTTCGTGCGGACTTTCTGCCACCAACTCGCACACGTCCAGCTTGGAAATAGCGTCGATGTTTGGTAGAATATAGGTGGATATCATGAGGGCGAAAATGTGTACGGAGACGAGCACGGTCGTACAGATAGCGAACATGATGAAGAGCCACTCAGGTACGTTCGTCGGCTCGCTAATTTGCAACTCCACCTACACCAAAACAAAAAAGAATCACAAAATGCTATAAATAAAAATGACCGATTCGCTTTTTTCATCGAAATTAAGCGTTAAAACTATTTAATGATTTTTTAACTTGCATGCGATTGATTACCATTGCAACCATTGCGAATCCACTCAATAGTTCGGATGTGGTCGATGTCGCTTTTAATTTGGCACGTGACATGTGCAATCGTCGCCATGACAATCCCTCGGCGGTTGTATTTGGCCGATTTGGCACACCATTCGGTTGCACATCGAAGCAACGACATTGTAACGAGTTATTCGATGCATAGAAGCCATGCTGCGATATCGACTGGATGTGGAAATACGAAAACAAAAACAGAAAAAAGAAAAGCGAAGCGCATTATCAGTTAATGGCGTCAGCGATTTATAATAAGCGATTTTGGATTACTTTGCGATTGTGCGATTGGAATGCGCGTAAATTTTGCTGCGATTGCGTTGTGCTGCTGGCGGTGGTGGTGGTTGTCGCTAACACATACTGCTGTGAAGACGGCGGAGGCGGAGGCGGTGGTGGAGTACGCTCACGCGATAAATTTAATGAAGCGTCGCTTGATGAATATTTCGGACTGGTTTCGCTCATGAATGAGATGCGGCTGCGATGGTACGTTTCCGTTGAGAGATTGAGCGACTTGGGACGTTGTAACTGTGGTCGTAACGGTAACTGCAAATTTAGGCAACACATTATACTTGATAGGCAGCATACCACCCACAATACGTGAGTTGTTGACCCAACTCAAGAGCACTCTAGTCTAAACAGTTAGATTTTTTTATACATATTGAATTAAGAAAGAAAAAAAAAACAGTTACTCACCCATGAGTTATTGGTATTCGATGCTGACTTTTTCATCGTGCCGGTATCGTACGATAACTGCTTGCGTAGCAGTGCGGCGTTACTACGCTCATATCGATGTTTGACGATTGGAAAATTCACCTGCGTCGATTGATCCATCTCACTACAGTGAAAAAAATGTATTTTTTTTTTCATTCGGCTAGAAAATTACCATATAAAACAATATTTTAATGATACGGATGCAATATATGATAAAGCGAGGTCGAATTTTCCATCAATAATAAATATAATATATCGTAGACAGGAAAAATTATAATGTGGATTTTAATTACGCACACGATACATCGGCTCACTCACATTTTTTCCCTACTTTTTTTCGTTCGTTTGTGTTTTGTTTTGTTTTGTAATTCGATCGCATCATCATTGTGTCTAATTACACACCGAAATGACAATACAGAAAAAAAAACAAAACCGGGCATTATCATCATCATGCGCGTACTACGCTATTAGATGCAATTAAAGCAAAGCGGGCTTATGTTAATTGTTTTTGACGTTTCACCATTTTATTAAAGTGGTTGCAACTACTTTACTACGTTTGTTGAACTTTGTTGGTTGTGTTGATAAAATTGCATATTAAAATTTTAGTAGCATGATAATGGGGAGCCACGACGATAAGGACGTATGCTACATGGAGACGCTGCGCAAGCGGCAGGAGGAGATCAAGAAGTGCTTGGAGGCGATGCCGCGCGAATGTACGATGAAATACGTGCAGAAACAATACGCGCCGGAAACGCAATGGTGAGTGTGATCTTTTTTGCATTATTAGGCAACCATGCTTGCATCGTACAAAAATTACTTATAATATGTAAATAACAACAAAATCACTCACCTTATTTACTTAATAGTCGGACGACGTACGTTAAAACAATACTTATCGCATACTTTATTTTGTTTTTTTTTTCGTTAATGTTTTGTTTGAGTGTGTGTGTGTTCAGATGTTAAATATCCAACTAAATGACCAACAAGTCTGTAATAAAGTGAATAAACAAAAATTTCTTTACGCGCGCATTGAAAGTTGAAGTGTGCCGTCACAAATTCGCGCACTTACTGTAATAACCATTTTATAACTAGCAGCACACAAAAAAACATTTTTATGTTTTATTGTATCATACATGTATTGGCATGTTGTTGAATCATTTATAATTTTTATATTCGCTCGCTAATTCATTATTGTGTGTATTTATGTTGTATGTACATGTGTGTTGTGTTCGATTAATAACAGGTTTTATCTATCACTAATTGCATACGCAAAACAAAGCTAATTGTAGCTTTGCAGTACTTTTAATTCGATTTAATTACTGTAATTTATATTCCATTATTTGGCGCGAGAGCACTCGTTATCAAGAGGTGTATATGCACTACTATTTGGTAGATGTCGCTTGATGCACCAATTGCACGTAGTGTAATAATTACAAATTGTTGACTAAATGTACATATGAGCTGCTTTCTCCTTATCACGTTTTCTATACTTGTTTGATTGTGTGTGACGTTGGCGCGTCCTTCCAATAACCTTTTTTTCGTTTCATATAATATAGATTGGAATATTAAATAAGGAATTTTATTTGGTTAGCACACGCGGTACGGCACGCACGCATACTAACCTTTTTATCATCGGTTTATTTCCATTCTTTTTCTCATCCCCGCTGGAATAAATGTAAGTAATTATTACTTGTTTTGTTCTTGGTTAATTGCCAGTTTTATAGCGTATTGAATATGTAATTTATATCGTTCAGTTCTGCATGCTGTGTTATCTACCGAACGAGAAAAAACAATAAATTTTCATGTAAATCGCTTGAAGGTGACCTCAAAGTCATCACTTGCAATATTATACGATGTGTAATTGAATTAACATAAATATAACATTTAGTTAACATTTAGTGGAGTTTAGCATTTCTAATTTGATTATACGCTAATTTTGATATTTTACTTAAAAAACATGATTTTTAACTTAATCATAAAAACAACATTCACCAGCTGTGACGTTGTGTTTACTGATTGGTGGAAAAGGACGAGCCCCCGAAATGAAAATTTAATGCGTTTTAAATTTAGTCTTTGATTATTTTCACTAATTTAGTGTGTTGTTTTAGTAAAGCAACGAATATCATGGCATCATATTTCAACTATCCGGATCCGGCCATGCAGGACGAATTGCGTCGCATTGCGAAAGCGATCGTATCACCTGGAAAAGGAATTTTAGCCGCTGATGAATCGGTCGGTACAATGGGTAAACGTCTGCAGGACATTGGATTAGAAAACACCGAGGACAATCGTCGCAAGTATCGTCAATTGTTATTCACCACTGATCGCATGCTTGGCGATTACATTTCGGGCGTGATTCTTTTCCACGAGACGCTCTACCAGAAAGCTGATGATGGCACCCCGTTCGTCGAGTTACTGAAGCAGAAGGGCATCATCCCCGGCATTAAAGTTGATACCGGTGTTGTGCAAATGCTAGGCACTGAAGATGAATGCACAACGCAAGGTCTTGATGATTTGGGTAAGCGTTGCGCGCAATACAAGAAGGACGGCTGTCATTTTGCGAAGTGGCGTTGCGTGCTGAAGATCAAGAAGAACACGCCATCGTACACCGCCATCCTTGAGAATGCCAACGTATTGGCCCGTTACGCTTCCATCTGTCAGATGAACGGACTTGTCCCAATCGTCGAGCCGGAGATTCTTCCAGATGGCGATCACGACATTGAACGATGCCAAAAGGTCACCGAAACTGTACTGTCGTTCGTCTACAAAGCGTTGAATGATCATCATGTATTCTTGGAGGGTACATTGTTGAAGCCGAACATGGTAACCGGAGGCATGTCGCACTCAGTACGTTTTGCTCCGGATGAGGTTGCACGCTCCACCGTTACTGCACTTTCGCGTACAGTGCCGGCTGCTGTTCCTGGCGTCGTATTCTTGTCAGGCGGTCAAAGTGAGGAAGAAGCGTCTGTCAATCTCAGCTCCATCAATCAGTTAATATTCATTTAAAATATAAAAATAATAGTCTACTTAATAATTATGATTTTCAGATTCCAAGGCAAAAAACCATGGGCGCTTTCTTTCAGCTTCGGTCGTGCATTGCAAGCGTCCGTCTTGAAGGCATGGCAAGGCAAAGATGAGAACATTCCGAATGCACAAGCTGAATTACTCAATCGCGCAAAGGTATTAATTCTATTTGACGTAATTAACATTTGCATATGAAAATTATATTTGTTTTGTTAGGCGAATTCATTAGCGACGCTCGGCAAGTACGAATCGGGCAGCGTACAAACCACCGCCGGTTCTCAAGGTCTCTTCCAAAAGAACCACACATACTAATCAAAACGGGCAACATACACAACATACGTAAGCATAATCTACATCTCTATTATCACTGATTTGTTTAATTTTTCTTGAATGTAAATACGATTAAATAATAAAGCTGATTTTATCATTTGGGAATTGATGGAGGTATTAATAATAGTACATCAATCATTTTTCTATCAATTTACTTAGTTCATATTGATTGATAATATTACATTCAACTTTTTTAAATAGTTTTAAAAGTATACAATATGCGATTTTAAAATCAAAATCAGTTTATTATAGTTTTTTTTTGTTTATTTTATTCAAAAAGATAGATTTTTTTTATTAGTTTAGTACGTGCATTTTTTATAAATTATTACACGACTTTATTCGGATGTTCGTTTTTTTATTAAATGAGTGCTAGAAAAATTCATGTATATAATTGAGCAATAAGTTGCACACGCTGCTATTTTAAAAATGTTTTTGTTTTGTTGTTAGAACGATTTATGTTATGTTTTTTTCTAGCCAACTAGAGAGAAATGTGTACCACAACATTGATTTTTTAAGTCTTAAAATTGACTCTAGTTTGCCTTCTTATATTTTTTTAATGGTTGATTAGATATTTGTTTTTGTTTAAAGGACAAAACATGCATGAAAAATGTGCGTTTTATTAATAAAATTTAGAATCGTATCATGCATGCATGATAAATTTATCTACATTGTTATATTCATTATTTATGTATCATATTTATTTATTAGTTGGATAATAAGTTTTGATATGTTTCTGCTGAAAATTTAAAAACCGAACAACATATTTTTATTGGGCGAGATTATCCTTGATTATCTGCAACATTATTACTAAGTAAATCATTAATTTAAAGTGAAATCATCATTATTAAAAGGCGGCGACCTTTCCACTTTGATAAAAATTCATGAAATTATCTCTCTTTAATTAATTAATTAACTGCATACGTACACTTGGATATAAAAATTATTTCATAAATTTTCATCAAACGCTCGGATCCGTCAGCCACACTTAAAAAACGCTACATCTGATAATAATAACAATTAATAAAAAAACACACTCAGAATATTGCATGCAATTAAAAAACGAGGGATAATAATAATTATATAATATATACAACGTTGTCGTTATTTGGGCAACTTAACGATAAACTTAACAACCATGCATTAATAATTAACAATGAATTTATACAAATTGATGGATTGATTCCACTTTCTGTTTTGTGTGTGGTTTTTTTTTTTGGTTTGAAAAGCGCGCTAAAACAAAATGAAAACTAATTGTTATAGTGCAACGGTTTGCTCGATGCAGAGAGCGTTTGCGGTTACACCATCCGATTAATTAACGTGTTTGAATTGGAATTGATTAATGAATTTCTAAAGCGCTAGCATCTCAGTAGAAGCGGCAGCAGCAGCAGCAAATCAAACTTATCTTCGATTTTTTTTGGGTTTTGTTTTTATATATTTTGCTTTGTGCTCTCTGTGCATTAGTAGTCTCCAAACTTTTTGTCTGGCACGTCGAGCAGTAGGTTAGGCACGTTATTCTCATTTCTATTTGTAGCGGGCGTAGGCACGTTTGTTGTAACAATCTTCTCCTTCAGCACGTTGAACTTGGATTGCATCGTACGGATTTGGGTCTGCAGCGAGCTGCTCAGCTGCTTTTGCAGGTCCTGCACCTCGGATATCTCCTTGCGTAAGTTTTGGTAGTTTGTTTTCACCTCATTGACGGACTGCAATAGCGTAAACACTTCAATCTCGCTCCCGTCATCGGCAAACAGTTCCGATTCGATGTTGCCGACTTGGAGCGCCAAATTGTCCAACTTCTCATCGGTCTTGGCCATCTAAAAACGCACGATTCAATTACATATATCACTTATTACGTGTTAATCACCTGTTTTTCCAAATTCTCAACAGCCTCCTCCATTTTTCAGCGGCGTAATTGGAATAATTCGCGTTCAAAATCTAAAATGTCAACATATACACCGCGCAAATCACATGAAGTTGGCTGCAATTGCAATAAATTTTTTCGCCTTATAATTACTTTACATTACTTCCAAATTGAATTATATTAATAATATTGACTTTAAAGGTAATAGTTAAATATTCTTGCTGGCTGAAATAAACTCACAGTATCACTTTATAAAATAAGACGCACAGTGCGCGCAAATTGAATGAAGTTGGCCACAAAGTTAAAAAGATCAATAATTTATTGATTTGAATTCTTAATATACAATTATTTAACAACCTTGCCGCGTAATATTTTCACCTCATCGATCGGTCGATCGTTCTTATCAGTCTCTACTAAACCGATGCGTTTCACCACCTGCATCCCGCTGTGTATCCGACCGAAAATTGCATGCCGTCCATCCAGCCACTGTGTCGGCGCCAGTGTAATGAAGAACTGTGATCCGTTTGTGTCTGGTCCGGCATTCGCCATAGATAATATTCCGGCGCCTGTATGTTTCAATTCCGGATGGATTTCATCCTTGAACGTCTGTCCGTAGATTGCGACGCCACCTTTCCCTGTACCGGTCGGATCACCACCTTGTATCATAAAGTCTCTGATAACGCGATGGAATATTGTGTTGTTGTAGTAACCGCGACGTGCCAACTCAGCAAAGTTTCTGCACGTTTGTGGGGCGTGTTTCCAATACAATTCAATTGATATTTCTCCCATGCTGAAATATTAAGTTTGTTTTGAATTTGAAAATGTGAGGTTAGGTTTGCTTACCTCGTTTCAAAAACGACGAATTGTGGCTGCCACATCTTATCCGGTATACCGGATTGGTTTATATTCTGTACCGCTAACATTTTAATTAATAATTGTAAAGTATTTATATAAAAATAAGTCTTTGTTTATAGTCTTGGCGTGAAGGCAATGTGTTGAAAATCTTGTAATGTACCAGTTTGATACACAAACTACTCTTCAGCAGTTTTTGCAGCTATATTTCACTGTAGATTTTGTAATAATTAAGCCAAATGGGCGATTAATATTTATTTGATGATTGTTTTTAAGTGATTTATGAAAATCGTAAATGAATGAATCTGTCAACGCTTTTGACATTATAATGATATGGTTTGTATCCGTACTATTTTGCAATGAGTTTTGCAATTGTCAAAAAGATGGCACAAAACAATATATTCCACTAGTAACTTATTTTTTTCTAATTTTTGCTGATTTTTGCAATAAGGATTTTAAATTCTTGTGTGCAAAAAATTGTTAAAATAATCATAATTACAATCGCAGTTATTTCTGTCTATATATGCTAGGATCATCTGTGCGCTATTTGTCGTACTAAACTCTTTTTGCACAATGCTCCACTTTTATTTTATGCAATTTCTTCTATTGTAGATTAAAGACTAAAACACCAAGAATTATTTAATTGAGAATTTATGCCATTTATATGTTTGTTTGTTCAAATAATTAAAGTGCTGTTGGTTGCATAAAGAGTCTAGTTTCGCTACCGTCTAAGAGAGAGTGTGTCTGGAATTAGTCTGGCTGATTTGACAGTTTAAATCCATTATTCACGTAATATATTAGTTAAAATTGTTAAAGTGTTTGATTATAATTATGTTTAATGATGTGTTTCTACCAGTATTCACTCCATGAATAAATTCTCAATGTGCGTTGAAGGAAAGTGATGACATTTGGTCGAAATAAAAAAAGGAGATTTCACTCGGCTACGTCATTGTCATCCATTTTGTTAATCCAAGGTCGTTCCTGTGTTTAGTTCTTTGAGCTTTTTAAAACAATCACACATATCAATTAATCGGGGTGCGCCAACAAAAAAAGCCAAATAACGAGCGAATCATGTTGATTTCATCTTAGATCGGTGCTTTACGTATTGAGTGATAACGTTTTGGTGAGTTACGTTTATTTTTTTTGCATATATCACACACATGTTTGACAGTTCGAGTACCTACTTGGATTTCTTAATCATTCTTTTTCACTTTTACGATCATTTCGATTGCGTTAAGTAATTTACTTAGCAAATATCGACAATCTACGTGTTTTTCTAGATGTTTAATGCTGCGCAATGCCTATTTTTGTCCATTTTTTCTATGTTAATTGACAGGTTGCTGCTAAATTACTCAACACAATAAATTAGTTATTAATAAATTGTATTGTCTACCGATAGATATGCATTCTAATTGAAACCGAGGCTATAAGAAAATCATTTAGCATCGCTTTGGAAATGATAAAGAACCTTGCATAGGGTCAGTCGATAAAAAAATACGTGTTTCAAGGCGTTTCATTAATTAGCATTTAAATATGTAGAAAATAATAAAAATCGCCATATTTTCAACCATTTCAATCGATAGAATAAAATAAATTGAGAAAATTGGTTGTCATGGCAATCAATCGTACGCATATGTTATTTGGGTTGCATATTTTTTTTCAATTTCTAGGTTGCAGTGACGTGATGGATAATTCCGATCAACCCAACTCGATTTTGCACGTGAACCAGTTGCAGATGTATCCGATTCCGACAAACGACGACGCTACACCGCCGCCTTTTCCACTCCTTTGTGGGGAAGGCGTCGTTCATTCGGGACATTCGGTATATGGAGCGCTTGTTTTGACGAACTATCGTCTATTTTTACAATTGTGCGATACACAACATCACGTCCCATTGGGATTGATCGAGGTGGTTGAGCAGCGTGATTTGTTTTACCTACACATTGGATGTAAAGATGCAAGAACTTTCAGGTAACCAGCTCATGATGATACATTATCATTGTATTCATATACGTCATGTGTGTTTGTAATTTATAGATTAACGTTTGATAATAATGAGACATGCCTCGATTGGTTGAATCGGCTGACAAAGGCTTCGATGCCACCGACACATCTCGAAGAGATCTTTGCGTTCTTTTTCTTCGTGTGGAGCAAGCAGGATCGGCCACAGCATGAGATTACGCTCAAGCTCGAACAGCAGAAGGTGTACGTATACGATGAGCGCAGTTTCAATACGGAGGTCGAACGATTGAAGTTCAATCTGCACGGCACATGGCGTATCAGTTCGATTAACAAAAACTACAAATTGTGTGGTAGTTATCCGCCACAGTTACTTGTGCCCGCTTACATAAGCGATGAGACGCTTGAGATGGTAGCGAAATTTCGTTCATCACGACGAATTCCAGCAGTTGTTTGGCGGTAAGCAATCACAACTAATTGGCAAGTAAAATAGATTTATCTTAACTGGATTTCCTTATGGCTATTATAGGCACGTTGGTAATGGTGCGGTGATTGCACGCTGCAGTCAACCGGAGGTGGGTTGGTTGGGCTGGCGATCAGCCGAAGATGAAGAACTAATTAAAGCGATTAGTGAGGCGTGCACTCAGGATCGTGGACCGCATACTCTGTATGTGTCACATTCGCCAATTTCCGGCACTTCGCACACCGATGAATCGACGCACATTCAAACGTCTGAAATGAACGACACGGAAAAGAAGGTGAGCGCACATACAACAATTTGTGCATTATTTATGCGCTTTAGACAACACCATTCTCTTTAGTTAAAGCAATCATATATCAATTAATAATTAGGCAGCTAAACGACAATACAAGTTTTGTTTACATTCCAATTAAAATGAACGAAAACAGAACAAAACAAATAACATTTATTTTATCGTGTAGTAGTATCGTATTAATTAATGTTGATATTTTACGTAGAAGGTATTGATTATGGATGCACGTTCGTATACAACGGCGGTGGCAAATCGAGCACGTGGCGGTGGCTGTGAATGCCCCGATTACTATCCACGTTGCGATATACAGTTTATGAATCTGGCGAACATCCATTCGATTCGAAAGAGTTTCCATGCGTTACGTCAGCTATGCACATCACCAGCAGATCAGCCAAGGTATATAATATCAATCGATAATTTAAGTAATATTGTTTATTGTTAATTTTATTTCATTTCAGTTGGTATAGTTTGTTGGAGGGTACACGTTGGTTGCAGCATATGTCCGGCGTGCTAAAGGCGGCTGTTACCTTGGTTACAGCGATTGAACGGGATGCACGTCCGGTGGTAGTGCATTGCAGCGATGGATGGGATAGAACACCGCAGATTGTCGCACTGGCCGAGTTACTACTCGATCCGTACTATCGTACGTTTGAAGGATTTCGCATCCTGATCGAACGCGAATGGTTAGCGTTCGGACATAAGTTCGCCGATCGTTGTGGTCATGCGACAGGCAGCGATGATCAAAACGAACGCTGTCCAGTTTTCCTGCAATGGTTGGATTGCGTGCATCAAGTGGTGGTGCAGTTTCCATGCGCTTTTGAATTTTCACACACTTTCTTGGTATATATTTAGTCCTGCATGGTCATCTGGGTGATTGATTAATTGTTGGATTTGGATTGTAGGTGAAACTGACGCAGCATGTGTATTCGAACCTATTTGGCACGTTTTTGTGCAATACGAAGCAGGAGCGTGAACGTGTCAAGGATAATACATTCAGCGTATGGTTGTTTTTAAATACTCCTAATTTTAAAAATCACTTGTATTCGCCGGCGACCAACAACGGCTCAAATGTAAGTTGCATTTACATTATCATTTACTAGAATTTTATTACGACATCCGAAATTCTTTGAAATGCAAATGCTGTACGTGCCACTAAAGTTGATACACAATAAAAATAAGTTTGAGATAGTCATGATCAAGTGTTATAATGGAAATGGCAGAAACTATTGCACACTGATTTATTACTCTATTTGCAATGTTTTAGGTGTTATGGCCCCAATGCAACGTACGTGACCTGAAATTGTGGATGGAGGTGTATTTGGGCTCGTTGGAGATGCAATCGAACGGCGGCAGTGACATGTCAAACGATACTTGCGTACAATCTGAAATACTATCACAACAAATGACGAAAACGCGCAGTTACGGCGACTTGCCGTATATTTCCGGCCTCCAGGGACATGTGCGGCGTCGCAGCGATTCAAACATCACAGTAGATACAATGTGAGTGATTTTTCTTTATTAATTTATCTATATTTATATTTTCATTTGTTGTAGTAATAAAATCGCTGGTCTATCGTTGGTCACCGATCAGGAATTGAACGGCGGTTTGCTGAATGGACATGCAAACGATGACGATAATATGGTGACACAAAATGGGGGCGCTTTTTTATGCGAACTTGATGAAACCGATTGTAAAAGCGATTGCATTTACAAGAACGCCACTCAGGAGGACAATATGAGTGATAATGAGAAAGAAAATGTGATAGAAAAGACTGATTTTTGTGAATGTGGTTCCGAAAAGCATGAGGACATTTGTACCGCTTGTAATTTGGAAAGGCTCAATTGTTTATCGGGTGATATACACATTGGACAAGGTATATTAAATTTGATTATAATTGATTGAATTAATTAATTAATGTCATTATTGTCTCATATAGATAAAGCGGTAACATTTACTTCAATGCCCAATGCGGTATCTGAAATACATAATCAGAATGATGACGCTACTAATTTCACTAATAATACTGCGACAAGTCAAGTTGCATCAGCTGCTGCAACAGAAGCGGAACAACAGCAGCAACAGCAGCAGCAGCAACAACAACAACAACTGCAGATTGATGATGTGACAGTGATGCGCGATGAAGGTGATTTATTATATAGTGTGTGTTTGGACAAAAGTCAGGTTGTTATTAAAGGTGATATTAATCATAACGGAGACACTAAAACTGATGATTCGTCAGATACAGAGTGCACCGAACATAGTGATAGCAAATCGGAGAACGTTACAATTTTATGTGATACAAGTCTGCAAAAGAGATTAGTTGTTAATTCAGTAGAAACAAGCACCGAAACGTTAGTTTCGGAAAATGTTTGCAGGTAATATTATTTATTTCCATATCAATAATCTTTAATTTAAAACTAAAACATATCTTTTAAAACATTTAACAGCTCATCATCGAAAGAATACAACGGTTTTGAGAAACTCTCAAGTCCTGATGTTTTTAACGGCAATAGCGACTTTTGTAAAATATGTACACAAAATATTAAATTTATACATGGAAAACATAGGTAAGTTTTAGTTAGTCAATAATAATACGAGGTTTCATTTCATTATTTGCGAATTTTAAAAGTCCAAGCAAAAATCTATTTACAATTATTAAATGTTTTTGTTAAAGAAATATATCTGTTAGGTCAATATTTCAATGCTGTTTTGCAAATTTTATATTGAATTAGTAGTGATCGAATCTACATGATGCAATATTATAATGTAATAACAATAGTGCATGTTGAATCGAAATAGTACTTAATAATAGGAGTAAATATGAGGGATTTTACACAACTTTTATAATCTCTTATTTAGTACTTCAATTATACTCTTTTCTCAATATTTTTTAACATCATGAAGGACACTTGCGGCTATATCCGTCCAATGCAAAATTCAATTTGTTTTGTGACATGACGGTAATCTTCGATTGGTGACTTTGCTGCTATTGTCTTATAATATTTTCTTTGAACTTTGCAACAAATACTTAACTCAAAAGACAAAGTATTCTAAACCGAACTATAGTTGATTTCATTTTGTCTAAGCATTCCATACTGTGTAGCTTCTTTTCTAATTTAATGGCAGCTTAATAAAAATATAAATTTATTTATTATATTACTTCTATTGCGTTTTTACAAATAAAGAAATAAATGGTTTGTTTTTATTCATAATTGATGGACAGAAATAACTGAAGCAACTTAATTAAAATCAAATTAATTTTTTTGATCTTGAGAAAGTTGTACTAGAAAAAGCAATAAATACAAATTGGTAAAGAATCAATTTTTGANTGGTTTTTATTTATAATTGATGGACAGAAATAACTGAAGCAACTTAATTAAAATCAAATTAATTTTTTTGATCTTGAGAAAGTTGTACTAGAAAAAGCAATAAATACAAATTGGTAAAGTATCAATTTTTGAATTTTACTAATTTCTTGTGTACTTCAGTGTGTTAAAATTATTTATTTTGAATTAGTTTGAATATACCGTACATATCTATGTTTTGAATAATTCTCATGTACTCATTCTCTTGGTATTTGTGCACTTTTAACTCACACATTGTCTCCTGGTATACAAGCGAATTGTACAAAACATAGACACCGATGATGAACCGTGTAGTTTAAAACTAGTCAGAAGAGAGTATAATAAAATTGAATAAGATATAAATTACATTCACTAACTTTGGAAAAATAAATCTTGCCAATGTTTTAAAGTTTAAGAACAATTTATATCTTATATTACAACGTAGTTTTTTGATCTTTTACACATAGAATATATTGAATATAGTTTTATTATAGAGTAATAAATTACTTGTATTTTCACGAATACAACGCAATATCGAATATATCGCGACGCAAATTTTTGTCACACAAACATTAAGTATATAAAAATAAATTATCGAAATTTAAATCATAAATATTAAATGCCAAACATTTTTTTAAAGAATTTTGTATAAATGCATAACGAATTGGAAGTCAAATGAGACATGTTGCAATCGAATATTACAGCCCATCTTAGATAAAGACATAAATAACCGTTTTTTGTGGATACAAGAAATGGCATTGCTTTTGCGTAAATACAGTAGGCTTTTATATCTAGACTTTTAATCACAAATAGTGAAATAAATATAAAGCAATAATAAAATGAATGCTTTATATAAATATTTTCTCTTTTTTGTTGCAGTCATCATCCTAATACTAGTAATAATGGAAGCGAAAAGACGTCAAGGTATTCGACACCGCCGCTTTATTCACGTACATCCAGCGCAAACGGTTGGGAAAATTCATTCATGTATTGCAATAATAGTCCAGTTAAATTTCAATGCAATACAATTTTAGATGACGATGGTTTAATTCCGCTCAAGAGCGACGTGCAGGAACGATTATGGCAAATCATCGACGAATCAAAGGTGATTAAATTCATTTATTTGTGCATTATTTTGAATATCAACTAAAATTTGTTTTCTCTTTGCATTGCAGAGAAAGGTTGAAGCGCTGCAACGGGAGCTACATACATATCGGAAAGCTTTAATTAAACAAGTTTGTCATAAGTGCAATCATAACGATTCGGATCGGAATGATGAGACTGTAATTGTTTATTGTGATTGCTATTTAATTCGTTTAATAATTGGTGTTTGTTTTGTAGAATTCGGTGGTTGAATCGATTTGTAGCGGCGGAGAAGGTCCAACGTCCGCTGTCGAATCATTACGCTCTGATATGTCGTGGGAGGCGGTTGAGGATGGAGCGACGCTGCTCGAAGGCATTCCAACGCTTTGGGTTCCCGATCATGCCGTCTCACGTTGCACCGGTTGCAGTACGGAGTTTTGGCTAGGACGTAGGAAACATCATTGTCGGTACGTTAATAAATTCATTCTCTTATACTTGTGCTGAAGTGGCTAGAATATGTAGACCAAAATGAGGCTATGGTGGTAAATAAATTACGTCAACAATGAGGGATAAGTTTTTTGTTATAGAATACGTGTATTGCAACACGTTCTGTACATTTTGTATGAGAGATGTAAAGTATACAAAATATAATATGAAATAGGAGACACTTTAGGGAGAGTTATCACGCAATGTATTGTAGTACATCTAGTACCTTTAACTTACACTCCTGCAAATCACGTAAATACTTATGGTGTTCTATTTTTCAGAAATTGTGGTAGAATCTTTTGCGCCGATTGTTCGGAGAACAGCACACCAATACCATCCGAGCAATTATTTGATCCCGTTCGCGTGTGCACGACGTGTTTTACGAAATTGAGTAAACGTGACTGCTGCGAAATTCCTGAGGCATGTAAGCATTCATATACTAAATCCGCCAATAATAATCCTCAACAAATTGCCGCGACTAGTAATTAAAAAAATAAACAAAACAAAAACAAAAACAAAGAACCTAAAGAAGAGAAAAGATATATATATATATAAATTTTTATTAATCAATTAATTAATATTACTATTAATGCAAATTAAGATAATATATATATTATATATATATTTGAAAAAGAAAATATTTTAGATTTGTTGAGTTATATAATAAAATAAGAAAATATTGTTGAATAATTGTAAATGAATGAAAAAAAAAGATTTTATTAATTTTTATTATTATTATTATTATGAATTTTTATTGGGATGGATTTTGATTTGAGTGGTTCCAATTCCATTCTCTAGTCATACGTTTCCAAAACCTATGTAACAGAGAGCGCGCAATCTTTAATTATTATGTTTGGGATTTACGAAGAAGAGTAAGAGAGAGAGAGAGCGAAAAAAAGAAACTAGCTGTGATTGAGTGTGTTTTTTGTTTATTTGTTTAAATAATTTATTTTTCTACATTGTTTCCTTTTTCTGTTTCCGCTGCTACTGTGTACTAATTTTATTGTTTTAATAATTTAAAGAAAAGAATGCAATATTTATTTTGTATAGCAAACTCGATGCATGTGCGCAAAAAAATTTTAATGGGATTTTATTATTTATAAAAATTATTCATAGAGACATTATTGCAAAGAAAAACAATTTGTAAATGAATTATTTTAATTGTAAATGTAATTATATTATTGAAGAGTATAAACAGTCTTATTTATATTCAAACATACCTCAACCTTTCCTTTCCTTTTAAATGAAAACTTCTT
>JARJDW010020876.1:0-26571 GCA_030264715.1 Adinopsis sp. GC000173
ACCAGAGCATGATTTCATTCGGTCTCAGCCCCTGCGTCCAATTAATTACAAAATCAATAATTAATTTTCTATGCGCTAAATACAAATTATTAAATTAGCTGAGCGGAATTCGCATATATATCGACGCACATTCAAACTCCTATACTACATTTATTTACCATAAATGCTAATTGATTGAGCGCGAGCGCGCACAACTATTCCACTTTTCGCCGATCGCTTACTAGATCGTCACTTCCTCGTCCGTTTTGTTTATAACAATTTCTTCATTTCCGGCTGAGCGTTTCGCAATCGGGAACAGCGAGCGCGCGAGCGAGATAGGTGCGGAAAAAAGAATATCGCATTGTCGCGGACGAAAAATGCAGCCGCAAACACAAATCAATACGTCTGGGAGCATTTAGCGAGTGACGGCGGCGAGGAGCAAGCAAGTAGGGAAAAAATAATGTGAAAACGGAAAGTTTCTCATATTGGTAGTGATAAATGGCCGTAATTTTTTTCGCCGCATCGTGTAGTGTACGGCAAATACACCCCTGTGCATTCAACATGCACCATATGGACGACGACGACGGCAATGTTCGTGCGGACTGGTCGAAGACGATTTAGTAAATGTGCGGAGTGGAGTGCCTTCGCAAAGCAAAACAAGGGTTTTTTGCGCGTTGATGGATGTTGTTAATAATAAAGAGAATGGGTGGAATTTCGTTAAAATTGAATGAATTTCTATATAAGCGAATAAGGGTCAGCATATCATTTAGTAGTAGATATTTAATTCATAGCTTTAAATTTAAAAAGATATATTGATCTCAAAGTTAGGAATTCGGCTATATTAAGCTAATTATTGCATAGTTTTAAATATCCAAATCCAATTAGGAATTTGAAAACTTAGAGTTTTTTGCATAGTTTGAAATATCTAAACTCATATAAATATAACAACCCTTATGCAAATGTGATTACCATTTTTCACCTTGAGATATGCTCGACTGTTTTATCTACATTTAGCCATTTTGCAACGATTAATGAACATTGACAATTTGCTGATTGCTTTGAATGCTAAAATATAAAAAATTGTTGAGTATTTGTGCAAATACCGTTTATTTGCAATCGATGTTCGAGCGATTTTCCTAGACAATGTATTTTCAATCTTTCCTCCTGTAATTTTCACTGTCTTCATAAAAAAATAATAGATTCGAAGAAATTGTTACAGAATAAGAATAAGCGAGTATTATTGAAGATATCTCTCTGATTAACTTTACATATAGTACATATAAGAAAATAAGCGTGAGCCTCTCATATATTTGTAAAAATTTAATTAATAGTTCTAAATATAAAAGACATACCTATATTTACCAACTCTGCAACGTTTAATTACCATTGGCAATCTAAGGAGCTTTTTGATGATTGCTTTGAATGTTAAAGTAACATTTGTTGAGTACTTGCTAAAATACCGTTTATCACCAATCGATTTTTCTTAGACAATGTGTTTTATTGAAGATATTTCTTTGTTTGATTTTACATATACATATAAGAGAATACCTATAAATATAAAAAAACATACCTACATTTGGCAACTATGCAATGCTTAATTATCATTTATAATCTAAGGAGCTTTCTACTGATTGCTTTGAATGTTAAAACAACAAAATTTGTTGAATATTTGCTCAATACCATTCATTAGCAATCGATTTTTCTTAGACCATGTGTTTTTCATTTTTCTTCCTATAATTTTCGCTGTCTTTATAAGAATATTAAAGGATTCGTTACAATTGCCAGAGAATCAGAATAAGGGAGTATTATTGTAGAAATTCGTCTGATTTATTTTACAAATAAGAGTCAGCATAACATTTATTAATAGATATTTAATTGATAACTATAAATATAAAAAATATACCTACATTTGGCAACTTTTGTAACGCTTAATTACCATTTGCAATCTAAGGAGCTTTCTGCTGATTGCTTTGAATATAAAAGTAACCAAATTTATAGGGTATTTGATCAAATACCATTTATTAGCAATCGATTTTTCTTACACCATGTGTTTTGCATTTTTCTTCCTGTAATTTTCAAATTGCTAGATAAACAGATTGAGCGAGTATTATTTTCTGATTGATTTTCGTGTGATCATGAAATCCATGATATTATTATAGCCAAACATGAAAAATTATAAATCTTATTATAAAAAAACACTTCAAGTCAACATAAATAATGCCATAAAAATGGAAAAATATGAATTTTATCGTTATTGAGAAAGTATTATGATGATCTTTGAAGGATTTCCTTAGGATTTTTGAGTAATTTGTCACAAAAGGAAATAAACATTCATCTTTTGAGAAATCTGCGCCATCAAAAATCAAATTGTTTTACTTTAAAAAGAATATTCAATAACTCATTGTTAGACTTCTTTATACATTCTAAAGCTATTCTTATGATTTCCTTACATAGCATAAAACGTCAATGACAGATATATATCTTCTTTTCAAAATTACAAATTTTCTTGATATCACTGATAATCGTTAATAAAAGAATATTATCTTAAAAGTTAAAAAAGTACCCATATAGTCTAGATCAAGATTTGAGTGTGTCGCATTTTCTAAAGTATCACTCTTTCACGAGAGTCACTTATTCTTAGCGTAGACTCAAAAACTGGAGGGGTGATTATAAATTGAAGTATGGCAATTATTCTATTTGATTATATTAACACCACAAAACAAATAAAAAAAATTATTCCTAGAAGTGAATCTAAAGTGTGGCAATTAGAAGTTTCTGCTAAATTTAAATCCCAAAGTTAATATTAGACTTACACGATTTAAAAAAAAATTTGATCCAAAGAATTAGTAAACAAAAGTAATTAATGCTATTGAGACTTAATTTTGACAACATTTTCAGATGCTATCAAATATAGTAAATTGTAAGATATCAACTAATGCAATAGCAATGAATATTCATAAGATTTCTGATCCTGACATTAATGGATCATGACAAACTATATTAGATTATAGAAAATCTTTGGTAATAAGTATTTTCACTTCCGGTTCACATCTTGGGGTAGATAGAATTGAGCAATTTCGTTTAGGATTTATAGTGATTAATCAATACGTTTACTAAAACTTAATGCCTGTCTATATAGTGTCCTAAGGGATGCGGAAACAACAAATACAAAAAATAGACAAGTAATTAAGAATTGTGTATGAAAGTGAATGAAATGCTTTAATGCTTTAAAACCATTGCAGTCTGTGAAAATTTGGGAAGAAAAATCGATACAAAACGCAGAATTTTAAAAAGTGCACCTGACGAGCGTGATCAACGATGAAATTAAACGCATTTATAATTCAAGGCAATGGCGAGGAGGATGTTTCGCCACTAACGGATATTAATATGCCCGCAAGGCGAACTAAATCTAAATTTGCAGATGCTGCATCTTCCATTTGCAAGATAAATCTTTGCGTTCAACTATTAATAAAATAGTGGAAAAAGCCACCTTCGCTGATTGCAGCCGGGTGATTAACAACAAGGTGCGCACAAAATTAAAAACGCAACGCTAATTATCGCATGGGCGGAGATATTAAAAACGACGCGGCGATGAAAATGTGAATATCTAACAATTAATTGCAAATTTATGGCGCGCTCATATAATGCGAATTCTATAATAAATTTCCACGTGCGGTGTGTGCATCTACACTACTACTACATCTTACCGGCGCGGTTTTTCACCGACGTTGGCTGCTGAACGTAATTAAGGCGACAAGGCGAGAAATAAACACTACACGTCGAGATAAATTCTCAACCAATCAATAGACTGCTACCAAAACGTAATTACTCAATCAACACATTTGCTCAATATTGATGGAGAAATAACAAGTAGATTTGCAACGAAACGCCAATAAATGGAATATATGATTAATTTGCTTGTAATCTAGATCAACTTTTGCATTTTCGCTCAGTAATCCGCAAAGATATCATGCATATATACTCGTTATTTTTATGCAAATTAAGACCGCACTTTTAACGATTTTCAATAAAATTATTATTAATACAGTATTGGATAATTTATGGATGTTTCGAAGACGTTCTCTCGCATTGCATAAACAAATTAATATTCTTTGGTAATTTTTTGTGCAATGCACGATTGACAATCAAAAAATTTAAATATTTTTATTGCATTTGAGTCTTAATTTGAATAAATTTATTGACTTTTCTATTCATAATGATTTTTGATTTTTACTATATTTGGGTCACTCTTTTATTATTATCTACAGTTTCAATACATTGATGTTTCAAATGTCCTCTTACATTGCTTAAACAAATTAACATTCTTTGCGGTGCAATGCGCTCTTGGCAATTAAAATAATTTAAATATTTTTATTGCAATTGAGTCAATTTGCATAAATTTCTTGATTTTCGATTTATCTTGTATAGACATACTCAATAATTTATGGATAATTCGTAGAAATTTACTGATCTTATAATTTTTACTATGAATATATTTATTCTAATTTAATTTCACTAAAATTATTTGCCTATATGACTTATATATTTGTAATCATTGTTGATATTTCACAATCGTTCCCCCCATATAGTTTTTAAATATTCTAACCGCTTATTATGCAACACACGTTCACAACTAAAGAATTACTCACCTAAATATTTTTATTGCAATTAAGTTGTATAATTTTATTATCTGTTCTATTCGGTATTAGTTGCCAAATGCCTACTGCTAAAATATGCGTGTTTTTATGAATTTTCTAAATTATTAAATATATTTTATTCTGACTTATGTTACTTTAAAAAGATGAAAAGATCACAATTAATACTAAAAATTGATATTAATCATCTTCAGGCATTAATTTTTATATTCTTTGATAAATATTTTTTGTATTACATACAAACAAAATCGCAAACTAACAACTTGACATCTTAATTACTGATTACCAGTCTAAAGGAAATCTAAATTAAAAGTAAATAATACCTATAATCCTGTAATATTTTCACCATTAATGCAATTTTTGAACAATGTTGAATTTTTTGCAGATTATAGCTATACAAAAGTTAGTAAAATTTAATTTTTATTAGACAAATAAACGCATTCATCGCTATCCAAATATTATTGAAATGGCAATTTGCGCAAAAATAGGATATCTATTTGATAAATCCAAATAATAGTTTAGTATAATGACATTTTTCTCTTCTTGAATGAAGGGATTAAAATTGGAAGCCGTATTAAACAATTAGATGTTTACATTTAATTAATATTTCAATTGTGAGATTTTCGTGGCGTACGGCGGCGTCTACTCGCATTCGTATAGAGTTGGCGCGCATCGAATCAAATCCCATTTCTATGGAGGCGCAGGCATCAGACAGCGCGTTTCTAAGAGAGCGCAACGAATGCGCTCATTGTTGTTATTATTTAATGCACGCTTCAGACTAATTTAAGGCAATTTAGTTTGGTGCTTATACGACCAGATGATGATCGTATTATATCGTATCTATATAGGAAAGTTTTCGTAAACTTCCTCAATACTTAAATAGGCAATCAGAAAACTTCCATACGAGCGACACAACAATATGGAACGAAAAACAATTAGAACGATCGGAGCGATGCTTATCGCATTGTGCACGCCCGACAATACCACCAATTTTGCCAGCAAAAACCAGAGAGAAAAACAAAAATTTCTACTTTAGTGCATAAACTATAATCCCAAGTCAAAATATCAAATTCCCTACAAAGTTAATTCATAAATAAACATATAATTGCATTTCAGAATTCATAAAACCAATCGGAAATGCTACATTTGATGTTTTCCAAAATTTGAGAATAAAACGTAACTGGAAAAGATATAGATAGGATTTAGATCAGCGGTGGGAAACTTCATTGTGAGCCAAAACGAAGACTTAAATTCATTCGATAGTCAAAATTTTGTTTCCTCAATTTGGTCTATCTTACTTTTATGATATCTCTACGATTTTTAATGATCAAATTTTAAATTTTTTCTCGATCCCCGAAAAAAAAGGTGATAAAAAATGCCAAAGATCAAAAAGAAATAATAAGGAAAGCACAAAAATTTTCATTAAAAAAATCTATTCAAAAGGTAAGTTAAACAAAATTAGACAAAAAAGGTTTTGGTCCACTAATAAATTTGAAGTCTAAGTAAAAAATTCTAAAAGAAAATTCATCTCAAATTGCAACCCAAAAAATCATTCAAAATTTAATGTTCAAGAATAGTCGAGACAAAATCTAAACTAGATAAAATTATGCTATAAAAGTTTTGGCCCACTTGTAAATTTGAGTCCTAAGTAATAAATTTAAAGCATTTAAATTGCTTCTATACAAAACATTAATAAAATCAATCAAGTCGTTGTTAAAATTCATCACAATTTACTTTATCAGCGTGTTTGGCAGTTGTGACAAAGACGTCGCTCCCTGAAAAGTGTAAATTGTGTCCGCAGGGGAAATTAAATCTGCGATGTTTATTAAAATTTATTGAGTGCGCGCAAAAACGTAAGCGAATTAATTATTGACTTGTTGCGCGGTCTATTTGAATTTGCGCGACAAAAATACTAATTGTACGTGAAAGAAGCGCTAAATTAATATTCAGCTAATTGCCGCCCGAAGGCGCGCTGTTCGAATCGATGGCAAGCGGGCACAGGGGGTGGGTGGGCCTAAATAGCGCATTAAATAAAACTATAATTGCGTGTGTGCGGAAAATTTACGGCGACGAGCGCATCGCACACATAAATATTTGGTTGGACGAGCGAAAATAAGAAAACTTTTCGAATAGAATGAAAGTTATGGAAAACTTTACTTTTCTTTTAAGAGATTTCCTAAAATAAACTAAATATTGTTAGTCACTTACACTCTCGCGCAGAATGAAGCTAGAAATTGATGAAAACTAAAGTTATGAAAGTACGCCGATAACTTTTTTCAGCAGGAAGTAAAAGTCTAAGTAATAATTTTGCCTCAAATTACTTTTAAAGTTTATAGATATCCAAAAATAGACATATAAAAAGTTTGAAATTATTTATCTTTAAATAAAATTAGTCTAATCCCAAAAAATAGCAATGATTTGATAAGACCTTAAAAATACACGTAAGAAAGTGACAATGAAACCTTTAAATATTGACAATTTTGAAACTACCCCGATAACTTTTTTAG
Organism: Adinopsis sp. GC000173; assembly: GCA_030264715.1. Classification (NCBI taxonomy): domain Eukaryota; kingdom Metazoa; phylum Arthropoda; class Insecta; order Coleoptera; family Staphylinidae; genus Adinopsis; species Adinopsis sp. GC000173. The sequence goes on from JARJDW010020876.1 coordinate 7,142, forward strand.
CAGAAACTAGAGTCATAATTTTCTTCCAAATGCTTCTAAAGTTTTGACATTCAAAAATAGACAAACAAAAAATTTTAAATTACTTATCTCTCGATAAAATTAGTCTAATCCCAAAGAATAGCAATGATTTGTTAAAAGCCTAAAAATGTGCAAAGGAAAATTACAATGACACCCCTAAATATTCTACACTCTCGCTGAACTAAACTAGAAAATGATGCACGGAATGAAGGAAAAATTGATGAAAGTAAGAAATACAAGTCCTAGTCATAATTTCCACTCAAATTACGTTTAAAGTCTAAATATGAAATTTGAAACTACTTATCCCTCAATAAAATTACTCTAATCCAAAAATATTAGCAATGATTTGATAAGACCTTAAAAATACGCGTAAGTGATTCACATTGCCACCCTCCAACCCCTAGTAGTAGGAAATTCTTACATCGCACACGAGGCATTTTAATCCGCGCCTGACAAAAAAATCCATACAAAAGGGCCCCGAATAAAAACCGTCATTTACGCGCGCTAAAACATTTCCCTGGCGTGCGCCTCCACCACCCACTCACCCCCTTGCACAGCGCGCGTAAAAAATGCGGCGCGCCATGGAAAAATGGAAGAAATTGAAACGAATTGCGGCGGGAGGAGCAATTTGGCCTCGCACTCACCATCTGTTGTAGTTGATGTGTTTTCCTCGGTACACGTACCTGCAAGAAAGAAGCAAAAAAATGATGCGTTAATCATTTGTGTATGTGAGAAGAGAAGAAGTAGAGAAAAAAAGCGCGCACGCAGAAAACCAATTTGCATTTTAATGATGATCGGCGCTAAGCAATTGTAACGCCCTCGATTTCATCCATGAATAGATTGCATAGCCCGCGTGCAATTTCCAACGCATCGTTCTTAATTTATGGGTTAATTAATTTGCCACATAATTAGAATATAAGCTACTTGAGCATTTTTAATAGATTTTTAAAATTGAACGTCATATTTTATGCAACAATTTTATTTAATGATGTGAATTTTTCGCTACACAAGTGAAATTTTAATTTAACTAGGTAATTAAAGTATTAAATTATTTCCGTATTACATTAATTTTAAAAATTGAATGTTATTTGATGTATACAGTTTATTTAATCATGCGAAATCAAATTATTTTTACAAAAAGTCAAAGTTATCTTAACTATATTTGAGATTCGTTAGCGTAAGGTTGAAATATTGTTAAATTAATATACCATATAAGTCATTTCAGAATAAAATATTGCAATATATTTGATAGCTTTTAAAAATTTAATATTATTTTATACATAAAGTTTATTTAATCATGCGAAATAGTATAATTTAAGACCAATATTCGTTTTTTGAGATTTTTGGCGCAAACTTAAAATATAGGCAATTAAAGTATTAAAGTATTGCAGTATTTAATAGATTTTATAAATTGAACGTCATATTTTGTGCATCAATTTTATTTAATGATGTGAATTTTTCGCTACACAAGTGAAATTGTAATTTAACTAGATAATTAAAGTATCAAATTATTTCCGTATTACATTGATTTTAAAAATTGAATGTTATTTGATGCATAAAGTTTATTTAATCATGCGAAATCGTATTATTTTTATCAAAAGGCTTTTTTAGGTTGAAATATCGCTAATTAAGGTATTAAATTATTGCAGCATTTGATAGATTTTAAAAATTGAATGTTATTTAATGTATACAGTTTATTTAATTGGGCGAAATCAAATAATTTTTACAAAAAGACAATTTTTTCTTAACGTTTTTAAAATTTATTGTACAAGATTGAAATATTTTCTATAAATACGATAAAAACGATTTTAAAAATGTTTAATTAATATACCATATACATTTCATACTTTTAGAAAATTGAATGCTATTTATTAAGAGAAATTATTATAGTTTTTTTACATTTTTGATGCATAGGTAATTAAAGTATTAAATTATTGCAGCATTTGATAAATTTTAAAAATTGAAGGTTATTTAATGCATAAAGTTTATTTAATTATGGGAAATCAAATTATTTTTACAAAAAGGCAAATTTATCTTAACGTTTTTGAAGTATATAAGTGCAAGTTTGAAATATTTTCTATAGGTGCGATAAAAGTGTTTAATTAATATACCCTATATGTAATTTAAAATTAAATTATTGCAATATATTTGATAGTTTTTAAAATATAAAATAAAATAAAGTTTATTAAATCATGAAAAATCGTATAATTTAAGACCAATATTGTTTTGGTTTTTTAGATGTTTGGCGCAAACTTGAAATATTGGTAATTAAAATATTGCAGTACTTGATAGATTTTAAAAATTGAATATTTTGAATATATACAAAAAGACAAATGTATCTAATGTTTTTGAGGCTTATTAGCGCAAGATTCATTTTTTCTGAAAATACGATAAAAATGTTTAATTAATATGCCATAAAGGTAATTATGTACTAAATTTATTGCAATTTAAAAATAAAATTCTATATTATGCATAAATTTTATATAATCATGCAAAATCATATATTTTTTATAAAAAGATTTGTTTTGAGATTTTTAGCACAAAGTTGAAATATTTCCTACAGATAAGATAAAAACCTGTAATTAATTTATCACACTGATATTTAATTAGAGTATCTATTAAATTATTGTAACATACCTGATAATATTTGAAAATTAAATGCTATTTTATATGCATAAACTTCCATTTTTAATTATGAGAAATAGAATAGGTACTAATACAAGAGCTATTTATTTTAAATTTTTTTAGTGCAAGGTTGAAATATTTTATATAAGTTGGATAAAGATATTTACCTATTTAATTTACAACGCAGATAATTAAAGCAATATATATGCGATAGGTTTTAATTTAATAACAAGAGCAATTTGCTTTAATTTTTTTGGTGCAATGTTGAAAGATAGTTAATTAAAATTATTAACTAGTATTAAATTATTGCAATATTTTAAAAATTGAACGCTATTATGCATAAATTCTTTTTAATTAAGAGAATCTTTTTATTTTTACAAGTAAGTAATTTATTAGGTATAATATTTATGAGATATTTTAGCGCAACATTGAAATATTTTCAGTAAGTTAATTTTTTTTCCACGTGATTAATTAACATTAGGCACTAAAATATTAAATTATCCAATATATTAAAATACTTTTAAAATTAAAAGCATAAATATTACTTTACGATAAAAAATAAGGTATTAACACAATTGCAATTTCGCTTAAGCTTCTTTACTATTTTTAGATTTTTGTATTTTTAATTTAATGCTGCATAATTAGAATAGGAATCTGAGTAGAATATCTAATTAATTTAATGCAAACAAAAATTAAATTGAAAATTATATTTGCAGCGAATATATTTCATTAACCATTCTTAGCAAATATTTTCTATATCATTTTTTTAATACTATAATATTTTCATTGCATAAATTTAATTTAGTAATTTTTAGCGCAAAATTTTCTAAAGAATAAACATTTACTTTAATTTCGTTATAGTGTAACATTAATATAATCATTTATTCGTAGATTAATAATGTAATAAAATAAAAACAAAGTACTTGGTGATAACTAAAAATCTCTACACGATAAAAATGGTGTTTGTTGTAACCGTTATTTTGTCGTAATGTTATTTTAAGATAGTTATATCTAGAATTTATGTCTATTATAAACGCTACAAGCCAACGCAACAAAGTTTTTTTACGATAATTTAATTTTCGCCCGTGATAAAAATTTGTTTATTGTAACCGTGATTCTGATGTTGTCGTACAACTTTCAGATTGTACTTTTATCTAAATTTATGCAAAACGTTGGCGCGCGAGTTTAGTGTAAGCAGCGCTATGAAATAAAAAGTGTTTTAAGATAAATAAATTGTGCATGATACAAGTTTGCTTGTTGTAACCGTGCTTTTTTGTACTTGCAGCAGTGCAACAACGTGCAAGTGGTTTTATATAAATATTCTTGCGTAATAAAGTTTTCATATAAACGCTTCGGTTAGATAAAAATGTATTCATTGGCAGCTTGATATTTTCGTACTGCAACTTTAATAGTTATTTATGTGTCTAACTAGTATAAAAAGTAATGTTTTACAGCACAAGGCAATAATAGGTGAAAAGTGTTGAATGCTATAAAGCAAAAAAATGAATACTTAGCACAAAGTTTAAAATTTTAATTTTTTTTTAGTTCATTGAATTTTGTTCGTTTTGTGTCGTTTTAGGCTGCAGTTTATTGTTTTTATTGTAAAAAGTGAGGTTTTATAACACAAATCATACTTAGCATAAACTTTAATTTAATTTTCCTTTTTAGATTATTGAATTGTGTTCGTTTTGTACCGTTTTATGCTGCAGTTATTTTATTTGTTTGAATGTAAAAAGTGCAGCTTTACAACACAAGGCAATAGACGAAAAATGTTGGATGCCATAAAACTACTGTCTTCTTTAAAATGTTAATTTCTGCATTTGATCATTTTAGGCGACAATTTATTATTTTTTGCTAATTTATCGACTTGACACATATTTTCCATAAATTTAGAAAGTTAGCTTTACAACATTTAAGTGCAATAATAATAGTCAGATAGTTAGATTAATATATTCGTATCATAAACTTTAAATTAGCTTTATTTTAAAGAGACGCTCTCATATAGACGCATTGCGCAAGAAACAAAGTGTTATATTTAAAAAATTTATGTATTCAAGAATTTTGATGCAATTTATGCATTACTATATAAAAATAAACTGTTTGTATGATTTATACACGATAAAAACTAATAATAACCGTACGGGTTATTCACCCCTTGCGTTTTACGACCCCAAAATGTAAATGGACCGAAATCATTATGTTACCCAACTTCCCCTAGCAACAACACATCGCACAGTTTTCGGTCCTCGCTTAGTTTTTCCTCGCGCGCAAAGCGAAATTACATACATCCACACACTCTCACACAGGCGTGCATAAGAAATTCCCCAATTTCGCATTCGTGTAGCTCGAATTGCGTGTGCTTTACACGCGACATGCTGTTAACAATATCAGCCTATTTTATTGCGGAGTGTGTAACGTGCGGCTGTATATGTAATGTATGTATACATGCAGACGCGCCGCCGTCGCCACCGCCTTTCTTCTCCTGCATTTTTTGACATTTATAAGTAGATTTTTCTGTCTGCGCTCATGATACACTTGGCACGTTCTCGACGCGCGGCGCGTTAAAATAGAAACGTAAAGAATTTGCAAACAATTTTAACACGAAAGATGTTTGAATCAAAATTCGTGTCATCCGGCAGGATGCAACTGAAACGCGCCATATCGTAAAATGCGTATGTATGTATAGTTTTACAGCATTCGCCAAAAATCGAAATACCTTCCACAGGTATTAAATTTCGCTTAAAATATACTCCCTCCGTCCGAAAATATGGTATACTTTCTTTAAAAACGTGGTTTTAAGGACTATAATTAACATTTTCACTTATGCTCTTTTATATCTCTATAAATACAAGTTTTATTACTAATTAAAGAATTGCACTGCAATAGCCTACCCGTGTAAAAAATAATTATTAAATAAAAACAACGAATTGTATTAAAAATGTAATGACACCCGTTGTAATTCCAGAATGTCAAATTATGAAAATTGTGATCAAATGCTTAGAGGAAACTTGAAATCTAAAGAATTGTCGCTTAATAAGTGTAATAATATTTTGCAAAAATTGTTACAGTATAAGAAAGACGAAAAATTGCAAGGCGGTGCTATTAATAAACCTCCAATTTCGATTATTACTCTATCCAAAATTTTGAAGAAAAAATAGTTTAAAATTAACTTTAAATATAATATGCAGGAGTATACAATATTTTTGGACGGAGGGAGTATCTATCAACTGTTAGGGCTGGCAAAGTATAACATTTTATTAATATTAGCTATTGCACGTATCAAATATTTGCAGGAAGTCTCGTGTAATGGCTTATTACCTCGTTCCTACAGGTCTTCAGGACTATAAACAAATATGTTTTAATTAAAAGAATATTGAAATAAATGGATATTGTTTTATTTTAATTTTGATTTATTAATAGTTATATTCTGTATTGTTGCATCTAGATGGATATTACAGAAAATGGAAGTTAGTTGCATAGTTGATTTATTATTACTTTAGATTGATTTCTGCAGCCAGCTACTAGTTTATCAATTAATTCCCATAACGACGTCATCATTAGTCCGGAATTCCGGAATAGTAAATGTAGCCCCTAGGTTTTCGATGATTTGTACTAGTTTTATTGGCATTTAATTGGCACACTTTTTATAATTAAAACCTCCGCCTAATATACCGTATAAGAATGATGTGAATATCTTATTTCAGTATTTCGTATCAGCTAATTTCTTATCTTTACCAGTACTGAATCAGAAAACTTAAACATTTGTTGCTACAGAATACCATATCATTTTTTTAATCTATTATATAATTAAGTACATTTGTTAATTTCTACTCAAGTGACACTTTAAAATTTATCCCTGGTTATGGTTACGATTGGTATCTGAAATGTAGAACATTTGTGAAAAAAAAGTCCAAGAAGTTTTCATAACTCGTTGCTTCCAATAAGAAACGTCTAAGTAAAATCTTAACCAAACAATTGTTTATTTGTATACAATTTAACAATAAATTTGAAGTTAATACTTTTGAAATGATTATATTTTGATGTAGTAATACTTTCTTTCTTCCGCCCAAAGACGCATATTTATTTTGATGTAAACGTAGACTTTTAAGCGGCTTACAGTTGCAAGTTATTGTGTGCTGTGTTAGATTTAATGTAGATTAAATTTTATTTATGATTTTTTACCACTGTGCTAAATTCACGTGCGTTTTAGAATCACAAAACTGAGATATGTTACTAAGTTGAGTTAATAGTTGTTTTTTGTAAATAAACGATTTGCTAGTCATGATAAAAACTTTTAAAAGCTTCAAGTTTTAAGTTGTATTGTATTTTCCATAATTTCTCGCAAATTAGAAAAGTCACACAAGTTGATATTATAGACTGGCAAAATTTTAGTAGGCCTGTAAAGTAAGAATCTAATAAGAAAAGCAACTCTATAAAACTAATGACTGGAGCTAAATATTTTTACATGGAACAAAAGACCTTTTTTAGCCACAAAATAGTATCTACATAAAAAACCAAAGCCTCATAAAGTAGAGTTGTTTTCCTAGCAAATCCTTAAAATTACTTTTATTTGATGTAATAATACTCCCTATTTTCAATGCTGGCCGCACTCTTATTATGGCAAATAAGAAAAAAAACGCATGCTCATTCACGAGACAAAGTCAATAAGTGAGTAACTGAGAAATTTCATGTTGTTTAATTTGATATATGAGCGGAAAGTTTATTACAATCGATATTTTCTTAGAAATGAAGAATTATTATAGCAGAATACGATAATTTCACACAGTGTATGTGTGTTGAATCATTATCTACTCTAGAATTATAGACGTACAAATAAATTTAGCACAGCTTTTCTTATTTTATATATCAATATTAATAAGCATGATTTGATGTAACTTGTGAAACACACAGTCCTAAAATACATTATCACACTTGATTGAACTTCTGAAAATATTGTCAAAGATATCCCTAAAAAGAAAAAAAGTATTTTTTACAACATTGGCAGACCCTAAGTAATTTTAAATATGCCCAACTTCCTAGAAAGCAATAGATAGAGGATTTTCTGATTCAGAATTAAATTTATCATCAGATATCGTTGTAAACTAAAGTTCAAATAAAGTTATTCTTTATTTTTTATATATTTAGATTTCTTGAAAAAGTAATTATTGAATTTAAATTTGATTAGACATCTAGGGAATTTCTTTCGTAGATACACCTATTTAGCGATTATTGTATAGTATTTTATGAAGAGTAAAGACCAGGGAATGTAAATATATACTTAAAATCTCTTTATTTCTCATTGCCCTAGATAAAGAATTTCTTAAATTTTTTTTTGGGAAAGGGAAGACTAAATTTGTATAGCAGTACTTTTTAAGCATTAAGATTTTTAGAATGGAAACGTCAAAAGAAGAGTAGTGAGTAGGGAGCATAAATCTCTTCATTTCTTATTGCCCTAGACAAAGAATGTATTTGATTTTTTTTTTGGAAAAAAGATGTTAACTTTCGAATTTGTATTATCTATATTTAGGAAGAACGATAACTGTTAACTTCACCTTTGCGATTTTCCAAAATAGGTTAATGTTAACCTCTGAACTAAATAGAAGACTAAATTTGTATAGTAGTAATTATTAAGCATAAAGATTTTTAGAATGGAAACGTCAAAAGAAAAGTAGTGAGTAGGGAACATAAATCTCTTCATTCCTCTTTGCCCTAGACACAGAATGTATTTGATTTTTTTGGAAAAGAGATGTTAACTTTCGAATTTGTATGATATATATTTGAGAAGAACGAGAACTGTTAACTCCACCTTTGCAATTTTTAGAAATATGTTAATGTTAACCTGTGAACTAAATGAAAAACTAAATTTATGTAGTACCTAATAATTATTTAGCATTAAGATTTTAGAATGAAAATATCAAAAGAAGAGTAGAGAGTAGGGAACATAAATCTATACTTCAAATCCCTTCATTTGTGATTGCCCTAGACAAAAAATTTCTTTAATTTTTTTGGAAAAGAGACTAAATTTATGTAGCAATAATTATTTAGCATTAAGATTTTAGAATAGAAACGTCAAAAGAATAGTAAAGAGTAGTGAACATAAATCTATACTTCAAATCTCTTCATTTTTCATTGCCATAGACAAAGAATTTGTTTAATTTTTTTCAAAAAGAGATCTCATCTTTCGAATATGTATTATTTATATTTGGGAATACAGCACATGTCTAAATTAAATGAATTGTTGATGGCAAATCGCAGTTATTGTAAATGTTTCAATCAAGTGTATACAATGGGTCGCGCGCTGCGCTGAAAATCGGCCTCTATACTTAAAATTGCGTTTTTCCACCATCGTTTTTGTGCGAGTGCCGCGCCGACAACACAAAAAACATAATTAATTCGCCGCCATCAATTTCGTGAAATGCGGCGCGCGGATGAAGAAGAAGAGAACGCCGATGGAGAAAAAGTCGTTTAAATGGCTGCGAACGGCGGCATAAAAATCAATAAATTGTATCTAATCAATTAAGTTGTTGCGAGAAAAAGGAAAAAGTGCTGCGAGAAGAAGGCGCAACAAACTCGTGTCGCTGCCACGCTCCGCAATTGGAATGAAAGTAAAATGTCATTTCACTTTTATTTCTTCCACTGCTGTCATCCTACAATATGGACGTTGTTTGTTATTTTCGTGTATACACATATACGCGAAGTGCATGCATTTTTGATGTCGTATACGTACGGGAATGGCGTTTTAATTAAGCCGATTAAACGATGCGCGCTGTTTTCGTGCGCTAGCGTTAATTTTTTTCGGGGGATGATTGATGGCTGGGTTTTGAATTTAAATTAAACATAATAGGTGTTGTAAGTTTTTTTATAACGTGCGCGGCCAAATGTTAATTTGCTCTTTTTGATGGCATGCAAAGTTTTACACATTTTTATATTAAATGAAAAATGTAATGTACACAGTTTGTTTCGAGAATGAAAAGTTAACAACATTTCAATTTCAGGTAAATTCGGTTACAAAAAATGTTTCCTAATCTAATCATTTTGAAGGGAAAATATGAAAAACGAATTTGTCTGTAAAACTCAAAATGCGTATTTTGATAAAAATGTAAATGTAATACATTTTAAAGATATTAGAGAAAGTATTACTATAACGTATGCCATTATATTTTTTAGACAAAAATAAAGTAATGTGTTTGTTTCAATTTCAGAAAATGGTTTTGAATTTTTTTTTTTGAATACAATGAAATTTTTCGATAAAAATATAAATATATTGTAAATCACATACAAATTATAAAGTAGTCATTCTTTAGCCAGATGGCTGAGTATTTTGCGTTAAGTTTGATTCCGTAACTTCTAGATCAATAAATAAAGACTTTCATTTCGAAAAGATTCCTAACAAATAGAATTTTAAATGGGACTTCAATTTCGGTGTCCAAAATATACCCTGAACAGTCTAATGAATTAAGAAATGTATAGATTTGTACTTCTAAAGGAGTGAAAAGATGTAAATTTCAGTATTTTGCCAACAAAAAAAATGATAATTTCCGAGGTATTTACCGCCGCGCCTTTCCGAAAAAAGTAAAATTGCCAGGATATGTTTCGATTTTTTTAGGCCAGTAAAATTAATCAGCTTTTTCGGATTATTTTCGAATATAACTTTTGCTTCCTAAACAAATCACCATTAGCTGTCGGTAATAATTGTATCGATTCTATATTTTCACTTTCTTTTCTTCCGAACAAATGTAATTTTGATTTGGACTTTAATTTCATTGCCCTTGATATACCTTAAACTGTTCAATGAATTTAAAAAGTGGATTTGTATTTGTGAAGGGGTGATAAAATTTCAGTATTTTGCCAATAATATTATATACTCCACACCTTAGGCACTATTTTCTGCAAAAATTGATAATTTTCGAAGTATTTACCACCGTGCACTTCCGAGAAAAGTAAAATAGTCAGGATATGTTTAGATTTATTTAGACCAGTGAAATAACCTAGCTTTTTCGGATTACTTTCGAATATCGCCTTTGCTTCCTAATTTAATCACCATTAACTGTCCGTAATACTTGTATCTATTCTAGATTTTTACTTTCATTTCTTTCTTTGGTATTAGTATTGCGCATTGAGTATGTTAAGTTGTTGAGCTGCCGAATTAGCAAATACCATAAAATTGCCAAATTCCGTTTAAAAAATATAAATCCTATATAAAAATCTTGCTTTAAAATTCATTCGTCTATTTTTTATCAATACCTTATACACTATACCAGCGAACATTAAACGTAAATGTCGAAATATATCAACTACACTATTTAAATATTCTAATTACTATTTTTTGTGAACCAATCAAGTGTTTATTCTTAATAATATTATAACACTATGGTTCATCACGTGACTGCACAAAACATCATTAACTTTATGAACATTAAAAACTTTAAACGTAAATTATTTAATTTTTTGTTTTTTAGAAATTTTATATTAGGTAGATAGTATTAAATAGGCTTCTAAAGAGATTAACTACTATATAAAATATTAAAATCTAATCTTTGCGAGTAAAATAGATAAGACTTCATATAATACCTTTGTAAACACTGTTAAGAGGTAGCACTTAGATAAAAAACATTATCGCAGTGCCTATCTGTTTAATTAGGTATACGTAATGAAATATACATTTTAATTAAATAAAATTAGTTCTATAAAATATACCTTACTAATTTTTTAAAAGATAGATAGATTGTTTACAGTCCTATAAATGTGACTATAAAAATAACATGCAACATAAAAGTTTTAGTGTAACCTATAACAAATTTACAATATTGGATGTTTTTCGCACGTATATCAGAAATTTCATTGACATTCTAGGTTTATTCCTATTTTTATACATCCTCGAGTTGTTGGTACGCGATTTAGTATTTTTTCTATTAAGAAAGTCGCAACTCAAAGGAAAGCAAAGCAGAATAAACAATTTCGAAAACCTCACTTCGCTTTGCTGTAAGTACTTACATACATACAGCAAACTTTTATATTTATTAATAATTCATTGCTAAATAGCATCCATCCAGCGATTTTTCACTTTCCTGTCCACTCGCCCAACCAACGCCAACCAACAATCAAGCGCGCATTGGGCCCCCTTTTAAAAGCCACTTAAACGCTTATTTGTACATAAATTAATCTATTATTATTCACAACTGCGCAACAGACGGACGGACGGGCGCGCGAGCGAGCGGAGAGTGTAATTGCGAAGCGCCAGCCAGCAGCAGCAAACATCAAACGCGTCCCATCGAGGAAAAAAGCTAATAAGAATATGATGAAGTTGTAATAAATAAAGTAGTTAAATGTAAGTGAGCGTCGAAAGCAATATGCAATTGTTATTATACAGGAAGTTGTAATAAATGGAAAAGGTTATTGTACTTGCGCTCTTTAAAACCATTTAAGCTTTTTTCATTGTCGAGCGCGTATATAAATAATAAATTTTGAATAAAACATGCGTTCTGATGGCTGGCTGGCTGCATCAAACGATACTTTTACTCAGACACTTTGTCATTGTCTCTCGCGCGCTCTCCGAGAGGAGAAATCTTCAAACAAATAAAGAATTTGGTAAATAAACATCAATGGCAATAAGGATGCCAGTGAATTTAACACGATTTAGAAAATTAATTGTTGCTGAACGAAATAATATAGCGCCGCTTATATTTAAATAGAACTCCGTTTCAATTACATGGTTTCTGTGTTAAATTGAACACAAATTAATTACCTTTATTCAACTTTTTAATAATACGACAATTAACAAAATTAATTTTATATTATTATAAATAATTAGCTCTTTAAAATTAAAAAAGAAAACAAAATCTTGATTCCATTTAAATTTATCAATGATAATGAATGCGAACAAGTGCAAAAAGTATGTGTTTATGACACCAGGCAGTAAACATTCCCAATTTATTTGCATTATTATATTAAGTAAATAGCTTTACACACAAGACATCAATCAATTTGGACAGACAGGGTAATGTCAGTAATGTAAAATTACTCTCTCGAACATATTTAGATGCAATGTAAGTAGCATCTTATCTCATCACTGCCAAAATACATTAGCCTAATCCATGTTTAATTTTTTAGTGACAGGCGACATACACAAGTACACAAATTATTAAACTATTTTTCATTTAGTTAGCAGTTATTAACTTTTTAACACGTGTGTTCGCAAAATACTTAATTTTAACACGTAGATATATAATATAGGTACTACATCAATTATTTATTTAATTTTTGACTTTTTTGTAAAAAATTAAAAAGTTTTATACATATTTATTTACAAAAATATTATATTTACAATTGTTTTATTATTTTGTAAAACCCAAAACATATTTTATGTCATTCACATTTATTTTTAGAATCATTTTTAAACATTTGTTTGTAAACCCTTGTTAACACGTAATAATACAATCGTTAAAATACAAACAAATAAATGTGAAATGTTTATAAAATAAAAGAAATTTGTTATGATTTACCTACGCATTAAAAATCGGTAAAAATAAAATGCAAAATATTGTATTGTGAGTGAATTGGTAGTTAGTTACTACATTTTGATTAACTTGGAGTTGTCTATCTGCCTGTGTGTCTGTTCTGTACGTTAAGTTCAGTTTTGCAATCATTTTTAAACTCGCATTGTGTAAGTTACTAATTCTGTGTACTTCATTGGCCTTAAATGGCCAAAGTCAAAGTCATTTTGCATGCAAGTAATACAAGATTTCCCCCCAAACACTCACGGACTGTCCGATTAGACAAGAAATTTTTTTGCGATTTTCCATTAAAAATTTAGATTAGTTCTCCAAAATCCGCAAAACTTAAGTATGCTTGAAACTTTCGGATTTTGCGGATTTCAGAGTACTAATCTAAATTTTGGATGAAAAATTACTAATTTCTAAAAACCCCTTATCTAATTGAACAGCCTAAAACGTTACAATATGGTAAGATTTTTTTATTCATGCCTGAGCAACCGGCGGACCACCTTAGGTTTGAAACGATATAAAAATGGATTTACAATTTGTTTTTCTTAATTTTATTGTAATAATTCTTTAAATAACATTAATCGTTCCGATGTATTCCGATATTTTCTCTATAATGAAGTATCATTGATTATACAATAGTATAACCTTTTCAGATCAATGTTATACTATTACGCAAACATTTGGGTTGGACCTACCTGAATTAAATAGTGTTTATACAAATTCTAAAAAATCCATTATTTTGTCATTAATTATAATGTGCAGACAATATTGAGTGACTTGGGTTTTTAAATCGACAGGAAAAAACTTTTAATCCAATTTTAGAAAAAGGCATTTTAAGCTTAACGGCTTAAAAAGTGTGAAATCTTAGTACATACAGATAATCTTCGGTAAGTTTTAGCACTTTTTAACCGAAAAAAGTAAATCTGTCAATTTTTAAAAGTACTTTCACCCTAACTGTTATCTAGATAAAAACACATGTCGATATAGTATTTTTTTTGTGAATTATCCGGTCGATTGTTTTATGTCGAGCGAAATGCCATGGGATTTATCTACAACTAGCTGGCCAGGTAATCAAATTTGTGGATTTGTCTGTAGCTACACGTATATTTTTTTTCCGTCAACGTACGGGATATATTTTTTTTTCGGCGTGGAGAAAAGTTCATCACTCAAATTACATTAAAAATTATGTTTCTTTTACACTCGCCCTAAAATTCATGGTTAGTATAACGCGTCGCTGGCAGGTTGAGTTTCATTAAATGGATAAAAAGTAAATTGAATTCCTGTAAGTGGGGGCGGCGGTTAATACCTTGTCAGATGAATTTACTATTTACACACTTTATACTAACTTCGGCAAATTTAATTTGGTAATTATTTTCTCATCAAAAGCATCAATTCTAAGCAATAACTAAAATAGTCGGTAGAGTAGAAAATTTCATTAAAAGTTTTAGCATAAAATATTCCACAGATTTAGCAAATGTTTATTTTATTATATAAAAATATAAAGTTTCGGATTTTTTTATAAGTATAATTCGACCTTTAAAAAAACAATTTAGTTGGTTAATTGGCGACTTTAAAAATTAAAGTTTCGTTGAGACCCGAATCGATTCTTCTTAAATATAAATAATCTTCTAAACGTTTTTGTAAATTTTTATTAAAATATTCTAGATTTTACAAATACTTATAAATAATTATGAATTTAAAACTACCTAGACTTAATTAATTGGGGATTTTAAGAATTAGAATTGTCCCAAGACCTGAATTTGTTCTTCTTAAATATGTATAATTCAACTTCTAAACTTTTTTGCAATTTTTTATTAAAACTTAATTAGCAATAAAAAAGAAATTGAATTCGTGGCAATGTTAATGCCATGTCAGATGAATTTACTATTTACACAGTTTATACAAACTAACTTGGCAAATTTAATTTGGTAATTATTTTGTCGTCAAAAGCAGTAATTTTAAGGGATAACTCTAAAATAGTAGATATAACATTCAATTAGAAACTTTTACCTAAGATATCTAATATTTATCATTGTTTGCGAACACATATATCTATCACTTAAAATTTTTATAAAAAACAGTACATGAAAATAAAAATATACTTCTAGATATTTGATGAATTTTAGCGTATCTCAGATTTGCCTAAAAGAAAACAGCTTACAAACTCGTTTTTTATTAAAATTTGATTAGGGATCAAAAGTAAATTGAATTCCTGCAACTTTGGGGGTGGTATAAGTATCCTGCCAGATGAATTTATTATTTACATATACTTTATAATAACTCGGTAAATTTAATTTGGTAATTATTTTGTCATCAAAAGCATTAATTTTAAGCCAGAACTATAAAATGCTATAGTATAAAATTCAATTAAAAGTTTTATCCTAAGATATATATATCCTTCGAGCGTTTATAACTTTTACTCTCCAAATTTAAACAAGTTCTTATAAATTATTATACATACATATATTAGGTAGGTACCTTTTAGTATGAAATTTTGGTAATATTTTTCTACTAAAACTTAAGATAATTCTTAAAACGTTTGCCACGTTTTGTTATCATTAAAGAAAGTTTATTAATAAATCCAGATATACAAAAAATATAAGAGAATCTCAATATTTCAGCGCAGAAATTATTTTCTTATAAAATCATCCTTAAAATTGATGTTAAAAATTCCTATTATTAGACAAATTTTCTTTCCAAATTTAAAATATATTACTAAAATCAATAACTAAATCAAATATATTTTCTAATAATATTAAAAATCTAAATAAGCTTACATTTTTCTTATGTGATATAACAAGAAATTTGAAAAAATAACACCTCTATGAGATTCGTAAATATAAAGTGTTAACTAGTGAATTAATCACTAATTAACGCCTTTATTATAATTTATTATACATGCAATAGAAATTGTTGGTATTAATCTAATGTAACGGCAACTTTTTATTATTAATATAAATAACTGCTGTCACAGACAATTGCCATTTATTTAGCATTTCGTCCATCACTATAATGACAAGTCGCTCGCTGCACATGGCATAGTTACTAATAATAAATGCAAGAGAAAAAAATAGAAATAAATTGTAACCGTTTCCATATACCGTTCGCAAAACTAATAATGCGTCGCACGGCATACGATGAAAAAAAGTGTGGAGGCGTTCATCTTATCGCCGATGGAATATCTCAACGTCAGCTTGGACGATGAGTAAATCCAAGCGTCTGTGCTCGCAGATTTCGAGTCACGAGTCAATCCATGCGATATAAATACCAGGGTTTCCAAACATTACTTTAGCGCGGAACAATACATATTTTTGGAGCCGTTGTTACCTTTGGAAGTTATGTAATATTTTATTTAGCAACTATATAAGAAATCAAATATAAAATACATCTTTAATATGAAAACATAAGTTTGTTCTAATTGTGACTAATTTTGTCTAGAAAAATAGCTCTTTATGTGAATATATCGAAGTTTTCAGAGAAGCCATACACATTTTTACGGCACGCTAGGTTTCCAAGGAACACAGAACACTAGTTGGGAAGCAAGGTGATATAACTAGCAGAGCCCAATGTAGAGAAGAAAAATGACTATCTAGCCATGATCGACCCGAATAGTTAGACACCTGATCCGAGCTCGTCATTGAAAAAATTCCAAATAATACGACCCGGCATGTCCAAATCCCGAATTTAATGTTTTGTACAATATTTACGACCAAACACCATTTATTGAAGCAATATAAATTGAGCATATTGTTTTTACAAGAATAAGGCTTTGGTTCTGGCCAGGATTTATTCGGTTTTTCGCAAAAAGCACCGCCCGACCCTGGACGAAGACTAAATCCAAGCGTCTGTGCAGAATTCACCTAACCAATCAATCCATACGACATAAGTATAAGAGTGCTACATAGTATAATAAATATATATAACTATCTCGCGTGGCCTACCCCAAGTAGTTAGAAGTCCGGTTTCACCCCAGCATCGAAAAACATCGGAATGATATGCTCCGAGTCCGATTTTAGTGTTTTGTACTACTATAATATATATGACCAAACACTGTTTATTAAAACAATGTAACTTTAACATATTAGAATTTGATTTTACCAGAGTAAGAGTTTGAACCTGCCTAGGATTTATTCATTCGCCCAAAGGCTTTAAACCGTCCGTGCAAGAGCCTGATACCTATTTATCTCGCAATCGTGTGTAGGAACCAATACTAAATCAGTTTATTATCGAGTATGAATATTGCACGCAATCGGTGCACATACGGTGAATCCGCATTATTCGAATGCGCGCGCTGTAATTCTCTCGCCGAATTTAATAAGTGGAAGTTGAAATTGAAAGCGAGGAATAATGAAAATTTTATGTTAAACTTTGCTTTAATTGAAAATAAGATGTGAGTGGCGCTTTGTTAATTATTTCAGCCGCTCTCGCAGGTGGAAACAAAACGAATAAATTCGCTTTCCATTCAGGAATTGTATATAAAAAGTGTAATATAATAGGAAATGATAAATAGCAATTCTATACGCAAAATTGATTTGATTAATTGCAATTGCATATTATTAAATCTAAGCAATATAAATGAAAAAAGACGTTTTAATAAATTAGTAGTGCATCTATAAATAGTAAATTTCAATTAAATTTGAATTGAAAATGTGTAATATAAAACAGAACAAGATTTTGTTGCTTCTTCATAGAAAACATTTTCTTTTCTATGGTAAATAAAGTATTATAGAAAATATTTTACATTTTATAACTATCGGTAAAATTTTTAATCCCACTACATGCAGTAATTATTATCAGCAATATTCACAAACAATTATAGTATGTTAGAGAATTTCTCAGCCTTTTGTTACTGATCACCACATTTTTTATGTTATAATTTATGGCAAACAACAATTTTATATATTTTTTTATTGAAAAACTACAATAAATCCTAGTGCCTACATAATTTAAACATTCTTTATGAGTTCTACTAGGCATTGTTGCAATATTCATAGCACACATTAAAATTACAACAGAAAAAACGTTTAAAACTGCGCAATAAAGCATATTTAATATATTTATAGACTGTGAAAATACGCATAAATTAAAGTTACGATAAAAAGCCCATTATTTAATCAATAATAAATTATTAAATATCATCAAATTACTTTCCATTAATTTCATTAAACATTAAAACATTTGTAAATATTGTATATTAACTTTCACAAAAAGCTGTATTCCTTCTAATCGCAACATAATAAATAATGATCCCAGTATTAACAATTTGGCAAGAAACCTAAAACAAATAATTATAGATCGTTCATGTACATTTTAAGAACATTAGAAATATATGTTTAATCGTTTAATCATAACCGAGTACATAAATAAATCTTTTGTAAAACTCTTTCGAATTTTATTTGTAAGATTATAACAAAATAAGCATTACCAATCATTACAATGGTCCATTTATCCGAATTAGTAATCAAAGATTTAAGAAAAAAAATTCAGAAATATATACCGCATTTAATTCGTTTTTCTTTATACAAAGTTTATTTATTTTTTTATATTTATATAAATAAATATGATCAAATTACTTTCATTAAACTGTATTAAAAACTGTAAATGCAATATTTGACAAAAAACTGCATTTTAATGGAGGTTTCATCACAGCATAGTTAATAAATAATTTTTCAATGTCATAATATTAAAAGAAATTGGCAAGAAATCTCAAACAAATTGAGAATTATAAATCTTTAATAAATGTTATTGTATGATGTAAATACACTACAGAGACATGTTTAATCCATTTAATCATAATTGAATAAATATACATTGAATAAAATCATTTCGATAAAAAAATTAAATACTTTTTCAGATCGAGAAAGAGGTACATTGTAAATAATGCGTAATAAATACAATTAGAACTAAACTATGTTTTTATCCAAACATAGATAAAAAAAATTAAAATTGGTTGTAGGAAAAGGTGTAAAAATTGCAACAAAAAAGTGTATATAATAATTACAGATTATAAATAATTAAATATAATCAAATTACTGCCAATTACTGGGTTTCTGATCAAGATTTATAATAAATATATTACTAAATGTCATAATATTAGAAAATTAGCAAAAAACCTTCTTTATGTTAAATAATCTTTCAAGTTGAGAACGAGTAACATTGTAAAATGTGTACATTCTGTCAAATAAGTATCGGGAATTGTCCGATAAAACACAAAATATTTATCATTCATTCAAATGGATGATGTCGACTTCAAAGTAAACTATTTCTTAAATAATATAATTACAT
>JARJDW010020882.1:0-11437 GCA_030264715.1 Adinopsis sp. GC000173
GCACGTTCAGATTGCGGTTTAGTAGCAGAGCTCGCTCGCGCACGAGTCGCTACACTTGGCGTGGCTGGAGTAGTCTTTACATTGTGCATAATATTCTTCAAGATTAAAAAAAAATATAAATAATGTTTTAGGAAATGGTGAAATGAATAAATTAATAAATAGGACAAATCATACACTTATACGTTAACAAGATAGAAATAGAATTAGTTATTAGTGCAGTAGTTAACATATTTGAAATCAAATTGGGCTGGTGAATGACTGAGCCGTTGATTTGTTGATTTTTGTTCCTATAGTTTTTTTTGTGTATTGTTTATTGTTTTTGTCTTTATCTGGTTGTAGTGTTAATAATAATAATAATACCTTAAANCCTGAAGATATTATTGATAATCGCAATATGTCATTGCATTGTACTGCTTAAGCAATATAACAATCTATAATACAGGTTCAGAGTTATTTGCTTTTTAAATATAAGTGATTTGAACTACTTTTACGGGGTACCCTACCCTTAACTACTGCACCAATAACTAAATGTTGCATACGTACATCACAGATCATTGAAAGGTTCTTATCGGCGTAATCGACGCCCAATGCAGGATAATCGCGTTCAGGGACCCGTCGGCCTGTCCGACACACAGCATCCAGCCAGAGTATCGACAGCATATTCTTGCCCATCAAACGACAGCGTTGGAATGTTTCAAAATTTCCATCCTACAAGCAAATTATAGTTAACAGCAATAAGGCAAAAGTAATATCAATGTTGCGATCTTGTAAGTATAGTGTAGATCAGGAGAGACGGGAGAAAAATTAGTCAAAGATACGCAAAAGATCTAATATGATGTGAAAAACAAGAAAATTTATGGATTTTTTATGACAATTTTGCACTTTATCATATTTAAAAAAATATGTTTGAAATATATACAGATATTTCAGGAATTTTAAAGAAAAATGTACTGTAAGTTACATACAAATCAAGGATAAATATTACTTTAGATAGTTAAAGAAATCTATAGATGATTACGCTGGCCTGTTCGAAGGAAAAATCAAATGTCATTAGAAAAATCGAGGTATAAAATATATATATGTCTTGAAATTGTTGAATTAAAGATTTTGTAAATCATTCGCTTAGATATTTGATATATAATACATAAATTTTACATTGAGCACATTGAATAATAAAATCTACGCAATTTCAGACAATTTTTTATAATGATCGTTTACTTGTTATGGTTCTCTACGCAATTTACGTAGCATGTTTCGCATTCAATTATAAACGGAAGCTACAACTTCAAAATATACGGCACTTTTATGGTACTTTGATCTCTTCAATACATTAACATTGGGTTTTTACATTACATCTTTTCTTCAAACAAAATGTTATGAATCGACATCACATCTCATTATTTTATATCATTTCGAATATACTGTATATATCACATGATTTTAAACACTTAAAAAATGTCACGGCCTAAAGATTCATCAGTTGTTTTGGAAAATGCGTTTCTGCTATTTTTTATGTTGACTATTTGATACACGTTTATTAGATGTGGGTTGATTAAATAATATGAACAACCCGACAATTTCCAAGAAATTCCGTTCAGGCAGCTGCCTCATGAGAAGACCATTTTTATGATTTTATTTGTATTTCTGATTTATGAAATTGTAGAAGTATTCTTTGTATTTACTATATTATACGAATGCATTCAATATAACTGATTGAATATGTTGATACTTGATAACTTTGATAATGCTGAAAGGCGAAACTGCAGTCAGCAATATGCAAATAAACAAACATAAATCTAAACCAAACATTATGCCTTTTCATTGAGAATACCAAACGAGCTAAAATTTATAAACAAAATCTGTAACCAATTTCCAGATTATTCTAATATAAAATTAATCAGATGGCTCAACAATCGTGCAGTGTATTAGTACTCAGTCGAATTACCTTAAAGATTACATGTGTAACGTCTTTCGTAAGTGTTTTCCGTACAACAGCCCCCATCGCTTCCATCACAGCTTGAACTCGCTCAGACTTGTCCTCATTCTTTGACTTTACATCGACGTACGCTATCACACCTTTCAGCAACTCATTGCTTATCGAAACTTGTGAACATACACTTTCTGGTTCTTCCTTTTTTCCACTTTCGTTTTGTTCGCCATTTCGAGCCTTTTCTAATTGTTCCAAGCCCCGACGACGTACCAGCGCAATCGGACTCTCATATTGTGGTTTCTTCGGCTTACGTACTGGGGTGGACTTTGGCTTTTCGTTTTCATTCTGCTCTTGTTGCGTTGCTAATAATTGAAGTAAAAATTCACGTGAATTACTATCTCGCATTAACGAATTGAATAAAATTGAAGCGTGAGATTCCTCCTTAGAGTTTGTAGCGTTTGCCTTCTTATTACTCATTATTAAAATAGAAACGTTGACAATTTAGTCACGTAAAAATAAAATTATTCTATAACATTCGCACGATTCGAACACTATTGTCGCACTCGTCGTACCACTTCTAACCGTTATTGCTTGAAGTGCTTGAAGTTGACATTTAACATGTGTTTAAAATTCAGTGCTACAAACCTTATAGACCTTATATCACTGTAAAAATGGTAAAAATTTATTTTAAAATATATTAATTGTTTATTAACATCAAATACTTATTTATTTATATTTACCAGTAATTTATTTCCCGTTGATTTTGTAATTTTGTATGTAAATGAACAATTCATAAACGAAAAATTAAATATATTTTTAACAGTTCTAACTTCAGCAACTTCAGATAGTTACCAACATTGCCATACGCAGTACTTAAATCTATTAAATACAAAGTATTTGAATGTATTTTAATAATAATATTTAAATTTTTAAATTAATATATAGTTTTGAAATAATTTTGAAATTTTAAAACATAAAACATCATCTTATATTGATGCAAAAGCAATCGGGAAATTGTACGCCAATATGCCAAACACAACAAGAACCTGTTAATATCATAAAGAAGTAAATTGAAATTAAAAGCATTTACAACGATTAAAAGAATAAACCAATAAAATTGCATTAATAAATAATATAATTATAAAGATATTTAAGATTGTCGTACTTATGTTCCGTGCTGTCTAAAATTGAAATGTCTAAAATAAAGAAACCTATGTGACCGATATCACAACGTAATGCGCTTGCGTCCAAGCCAAAAATATTAATTTTGTAATGTAATCTGAAGATTTATAAATTATCTACTAATAATTAGTTGAATCAACGTGGAATTGGTTGGATGCTAAAAGCGAAGGTTTTAATAAATTTACATATGTTATATGCTTATTAGACAACCGATAATACACCGAATCGATGTTTGAAGGTTAAGAGTGATCGAAAATCGTGTAAAGTTACCTATGAATTTTTGAATTGTAAGTAATAAAAAACGCAGCAAACAAATTCAATCAATCAAAATTTTGTGATAATAAAATGTCAAAAGAGCAAAGAAAAATTGAACCGAACAATTACTGGTCGAACTATGCTAGTCGCATAATATTAAATACAGCATCCCACCCCATCGAATATGCCAAATTTTTAATACAGGTTAAGTAAACAAATTCAAAACAATATAAGAAAATAATTATGATCTAGTGCTTGATTACAATCTTGTAGGTTGGGTTCGAGCCGATTCCGCCGAAACCATGTACGACATTCTTCGGCAAACCGGCGTTAAAGCTGCCAAACATCTTCGAATACGGTATCGTATGGAACAACGTACATGCGTACGAAAACAAAACAAAATCTCATTGTTGCAGTGCGACATATAAAGCGGGTAGATGGTTTTACGGGCCTCTATCGTGGCCTTGTACCGAAATTGTGTGGAAATTTGGTGTGCGCTATCACCACTGAAAAGTTAATTAAAAAGTATGAGGGCGATTCGGTGTTGTCTGAGGAGGATGAGGACCACACTGACCTAAAGTACGAGCTGCTGTATAAACCTGCCTAGTAGTAGCGCCCTTTTCATCACTTTTATCGTAGGGAGAAGTTTGTGAACGACCTGAAAAAGGATATCATAAGCCGTACCGGTGCAATTATTATTAGTCATCCCTTTCATGTTATTACGATAAGAATGATGGCTCAATTTGTTGGTAATGAAAACAAGTATAGGTGAGAATCTATCTATCTATCTATACCCGTACTTTTCATAATAATTGTCAATCTATTTGTCTTTTATCATTTCCAGTGGATTGTATAGTTCGATTTGTGAAGTGTATAAACAAAATGGTATTAATGGTTTCTTTAGCGGCGTAATTCCTCGTGTTCTAGGTGATATCATTTTTGTATTGTTAGCGTCATCATTGACATTTGCTGTAAATAATTACATATTTGATGAGGCCGATCTGCAAGTGTACACCAATGCCACAATGTCGGTAAGCGCACTCTTCTACATTTCTCAATTAATATCATCACAAGCTGATAATGAAAATAAACATTACGTTATATTTATTTATACGCAAAAAGAGCATCGTAATAATGATCTAGGGGTCAAAGTGAAGCAAGTTTTTTTCACATTTTTTATACTTGTATCGTATTGGGAACAATATATTGTTTGATTCTGTAGCTTTTAGCGGTGGCGAAACTGCGGCTCGCTAGCCACTGCTACTCTTTTCATGTAGCGTTGTGGCTCAATTTTGATTTGTTATTCTTTATTTCTATTATCATTTATAATTATAAAAAATCAAAATTACTTATTTATTTATGAATTAATTTTTCCTGCACGATATACAGCATAAAATAGGGTGTTAGAGTAAATCATTTACAATAATCAAGTAGAAGATTTCGTTACACATTACAATATAATAATATATAGGAATGTAGGAGCAAATTAGGTTATCCTGAGTTCTGTCAAACAGCTAATGTGGGACAACTGCCAATATTTTTTTTTAAGAAAGAGTATTAGTTACATTGAGTGTCTTTACTATGCCTTTTGAAGAACTTTGTAACATTTTGTGAACTAATTAAAGTTAAAAAAAGTATAGAAATACATTTTTGAAACGTAAAAATGCAAGGAATTGATCGATTATAATAATTACAATTTATAATGAAGACCAACGTTTCGGATTCATTATATTCAAGTCGTTCATTAGGGTAATTTAGGGTGTACAATATTGGTGTTCATTGTGAATTGAAATTGTTTTAATCGCTCCATTACTTGCATTTTTTGCGTTTCAAAAATCATATACCCTCTAGACAATTCATTATTTAAAGATAACACCATCATCATTCGGTAAAAAAGTTTGTGCCATCATCATGTGCCTCGTTCATACTTTCCAATATTTATCGGATGCGATATGTATAAAGTAATCACTTTCATCAATAGCAATATGATAGAATAAAATTTCATCTTAAACGTAACACAAAGAAAGGCAATAAAAATTGAGTAAACATTTCGCATGAGTTAAAAATATGTGTTGTATCATAGCGATGACGTTCACTGGATCTAGGTTACGTTTTACCTATCGTATCTGATGTGTATCGAAACATATGATGAACGAGTCCTAATGATATTCTCGAACTACCCTAGGAATTTGTAACATATTATGAGACACCCGGTATGATTAAAAAAAAAGATAAATCTAGTCACGAGTAACTAGGTGCTCTATTTACATAACGACCGCAGTCGTATTATATGAAAGTTTGCCTTTTAGACGTATTTGTTAATTTTTTGTAAATCAATTTATAATAACAAAGTTGTAATGTACTAAACATTCCCTTTCAATGATTAACTGCAGTTTTAATTAAAGGAACAAACATTTTTATAACCTTTCGATAATCAAAAATTACATACTATACCGTTTTTGGATTCAAAGATTCTAGTAGAAATTTATAATACTCACAATTATATCTCATAGAATATTTTGATTGGTAATTCCGTACAAGATGCATTCCGTGCTACTCGTGAGTACAACACATTTATAACCTGTCGTATATATTTATTAGTGTCATTTTATCAATATGTAGTAAATGTATTTAAATTTGAATTGCAGTTTTTGGCTAGCGCGATCACCTATCCATTTCAAGTGGTGTCCAATTGCATGGCCGTATCGCAGTCTGGTCTGGCAGCTGGCAGTATGCCTTTTATGCCATTGTATCCATCGTGGACGGACTGCTGGATCGACCTATCAACGCGCAATCAGTTGAAACGCGGCTCCAGCCTGCTGATCCGATATTACACTGGCCCGCAGATAATCATCAACGGACGGCCAGTGCCCATACCAAAGAATGAGACCTTCTGAGTAATTATTGATTCTGAGGAATATGAAATTTAGCGTTTGTTTTTGCGCGCGCTCACATGAACCACATCAACACATATACGGACCGTGTTGCAAAATAACAATATATTATATTATTAATTACTTTTTTTGCCTATTTTTAATTTTATTGCTTTTGATTTTTAATTCAATTCACATCGGTTTTACCAATTAGGATTATGGAAACATTGCCAAAATTGTTACGTGTCATTAAAGTTCAAATTTAAAACGCTTCAATTCAAATGATATGCTATTTTTTTACAAAAACGAATGCAATAAACAACCACATTCGATTGCAATAATCAAACTGAACGGTTTTTATTCAAAATGGGATGACGTTATGCATTCATTAATGTATAGTTGTTAATAAAGTTGTATGTGATGCATTTCAATTCATCAAACACATTATTGATTTGTAGATAATTTAATTTTCCATATATAGCAAATCTGCGAATTTTAACATTTGCAATTTTATAATGGTTCGGATGTTTATTATATGAAGTGTTACAGGTCGGAAAAGCGTTAACAAATGACAATTCAGACAAAAACACAAATTAAGACTCTTGCATGTCGATTTCGAACTTGTTTACAGATTAAAAACTCGTTAATTATGAAATTCATTGATTTAAACTTGAAGCATGCAGATGGTTAGAAGGCGTTTAAAAAATAAAATAGTTTCCCTTCAATTGAAAGCGTACGCGATAATTTTTTTCAATTTACATTTTTATAAAAACTGTCACACTTATTGAGTTCGGTGTTGGTGAGATAACTTAACAAATGACATTTTATATAAGCACATTAAATATAAAAATCGTCACGGACCAGGAAACATATTCTCGTTTCCGATTATCGACAGCCCTTCTTGACTCAAAAGTAGGGAGAATATATTAAAATATTTCTCTGCCTCACGCACTTAAGCCACTTGACTTGTTTCATATCACATCTGCATTGAAATATTTTTTTCTACTGCTAACACAACGCGATCGGTAAAAATCCGAAATCGAAAAGCAATAACCGGGAATATGTCCCCAAAAGATCAAACTAGCAAATATAAAAGTTAACCAAAAAACATAATCACAAGTGTGTAAAAGCTTCGTCTTTGCAAGCGAAAACTTCAATCTGTTTTATTTACTTCAGTGCAATTATGGTTAAATATGTTTAATTTCTATTTCTATGTAAACTGTCATTTGTTGAATTCTGAACGCGCATCATAACAATCAATCCATGGGAAAACTTATCTATTTCCATTTCAGGCGATTTCAACTGTGAATTAATGAACGAACAGTTAATTCTAGGTAGAAACGCCATAAAATGGATTTTGTTTTGATGTAAAGAGGAAGTATTAACTTCTTCTTTAAACTAACAAAAATATGTTTTTGTACAGACTGTCATTTGTTGATTTCGCCTTTATTCGTCTGACAACCGCCTCTTATGTACAATTTAATAACTATATTTACAACATCATTCAATATTCGTCTCTTTAAGAAACTTAACTCTACTATCACGCAAATTTGTCCGTAGCACACTTAGCGCCTTAAATATTTCATCACTGGCATTCGTGCCTTGAAAGAACTCTGACAGCTTATCCAGTGCGCTTTGCGCTTCGGAAACGGTCATAACGCTCACCTCACACTCTGGCACATCGTTGCGCGCAATGCGCGTATCACAATGATTATTAGCACCTTCATTACCACCGCGCACATTATCGATGATATCGTCATCGGTCGGCACGCCGCTGATCGCTAAATGATCATCGATGTGTTCGAACTCTTCGACGTCACTAAAGCATGGCACGTTATTCGCCGCCATCCATTCGGACAGCACCATCACATCGTCGCAATCCTCATCCAGCTCATCTTTAACAACCTCCACAGTTTTCAGGCGCAACTTTTTGAAGCAATTTTGTATAGTTCGTGGTGAGATTTTATTCCACGCATCGCATAATAGATTAATGGCACATGTGACTGTAATAAACTCCTCCGCACTGTGTTCGAGCGTGTGCAGCACAATATATCGCTTGAAAATGCCTTTCAAGCAGCGAATCACACCCAAATCCATCGGTTGGATCGCTGATGTTGCATTCGCCGGCACTAAAACGAGCATAATATTCGATAAGCTGTACGATACGTGCGCCGTACAATTATCGATCAATAATAAAATTGTCCGGCCGCATTTCATTAGCGCTTTATTCCAGTTTATCAAATACTGCTGAAATATCTCGCATGTAATCCACGCTTTTTTGTTCGTGACGTAGTCGCCCGGCAACGTTGCGGTGATTGGCTCGTTCCCGACGATCAACAATCGTCGCTTATCGCTACCGGTCATGTTCGCGCAAACGAGCGCGGTGAGACGATGCGACGCTTCCTTGCCGTCGATGCATGTGCGATCAATGAAGCGGCATGTTTGATTCGGTGCCAGGTCGTAAAAGAGACCGGTTTCGTCCGCGTTGTAGATGTTCTCGTCGGCGAAGCCTTCTCGCAACGTTGGCCACACATTCGCCAACCACTCGTTCGCATCGATCGGTTCCGCTTTGCAAGCCTTCGCATAAACGATGTTATGCCGATTCTTAAAACGGTCCAACCAGCCGTTGTTGCAGACGAAGCTGCTGTAGCCGAGTTTGTGCGCAAAACTTTCCGCTTGTTTCTTGATGATCGGTCCATCGATAGGCAGACCCAGGTTGCGACGTACTTTAAACCATTGAAATAAAGCGGCGTCAACATCGCTCAACTCGCACCGTTTTTGTTTCTTTGCGTTTATGTTACTGTGCACCGCACCAATATATTTCTCTTTATTCTTCATTAGTGTCGAAATGGTGGAAGACGACAGGCCGAACTTTTTGCTCGCTTCGGTCTGCCTAAGCCCATTCTCTATTTCACGTATGATCTCCACCTTATCACCGATTGTGATCGACTTTCGTTTTCGCACCTCCATGTTCGCTATAGCCGTGCTCATTATAACCGATATCGATTATGGCGATTATGCGAAACATAACCTTTAAGTTTGTACAAAGTCATCTTAAAAATGATTAAAAAAACGTTAAAAACGCACATAGTTATTCGTTAAAACTAAAACAGCATAGTTCTTAATTTAAATTAGTCTATCAGACATTTCCAGACACTTTAAAATCATCATAACAAATTAATACTATGTCAAGTGAAGTTAGCTATCATTATTTTAGGTGTTACATCCGTTACATCATTATATAGTGTAGTTTTGTTTAATTTTTAAGTGTAAATGCAAGTCAATATTGTAATAAATAGATAATAATTCATAAATACCGTAGAAATAGATTATTTTTAAATACACATGCGCAATATAACCTACCGCATTTCGGATATTTGATAAATGTGAAAATATAGAAACAATAAAATGAAAACTCCACAACAATCAACAATAATGACTCCTGTTTGTTTATTAATTGAATTACCAAAAACAATATCTTATAACAATTGTTTATTTTAATTCTTTATTGAAACAAATATATATGCAACCCAATAATCAGGAACAAAACTTGTTTGTGGATAGTATGTCGTTGCGCACGTTGCGCATGTGTCAAATATTTTCATGCGAGTGTGGCATTCTATGGCATTTCTTCAAATTTAGTCGGTACTGCGTCGTTTAGTAAGAATCTTCATTTTCAATCATTTACAAAGATGAATTCCACTCTGTTTCGTGCCCTTGCTGCCATTCGTAGGACATCAATCAGGCAGTATGCGGTGCCAGCCGCCGAACCAAACCCAAACCCGAAAGTCCAATATACTGGGGTAAGTTATCAATATCGGCGCCGTATTTTCTAAAGATGCGATAACGTCTTATTGGTGTTATCGCACTGAATGCCGATAAGCGGTATACGGCCGGTGTTAATACAAGCGAAATAATATAGCTGCATTTATTAATATGCAAAGCACGTTGTTTTTTCTCACGCAAAGTGTGATAAGAATAGATTCTACTTCAAATGATCATTTGCGCTTTTTTATACACTCTAATAACCGATGCTAGTTTTTAGATAAAGTCAAGTTGCTTATGACATGATAAATTCTCAAAGTGACATTGCATGTTGATCTGTCCCATTGTTTGTGAATTACTAAACAATTTATAGAGAAAATTTGATAAGTTACTTAATTTTTTCGTCAAGGTTATATGTTCATACGGAAATGAACTATCAGAATATGCAAATTTATTTGCTGATGAACATAAAACTTAAATATATGAATTGAAATAAATTAAAAACTATTACTTACGAAAAGTAGCTCATTTGTTTTGGTGCTTTTAATTAGTAGTTTCAAAATATACAAACGCAACTACTAATAGTATAGTAATAGGACAATAAACAGAGTTTAATTAATATTACTATTCTAACCATTGACTAATTTCATCCATTTCTGAGCTGACGCCCGAATTCTAAATAATTACCAATTATTCATTATGGTAAATAATAGTTAAACCTCAATTAGTTTTATGATAAGTACCAGAATATAAAAAAATATTTTTTATTTATTTATTTGTTATTGTAAAGACTAATTAGAATTCAAATGCCCTTATCTTAGCAAGTATTAACACTAAAACATTTTTTCAAATAGTTTTTTAGAGGACATCTTACACTACAATTTATGTTACCAAAGTTGTTAACTTTTCCGAATTGCTAGTTTTTTAAAAATTACTTTATATTTATAAATAATAAAACCGAATAGCTGCAAAGGCAGGTTATATATTTGAAATTGAAATATGGGCCTTTGATATCCTTATCATAATTCAAAATTAAAAAACTAGAACTATTTTGTTTAAAATATTTTTTATCGGTTCGCTAATATTTTAAAACCATTTTTTTGACCCCATTGTAAAAAAAATTCTCAACTTTGTTCTAATCTTAAAATTTATTTCTCTAATGAATGATTTCGGAATATGAAAATGGATTTGCTAATCCGCATAAAAATAAAATATTTACATCGTTTACTTTTATGCCGCTAATCATTTATATCATATTAGAATATGACCATTTGTATGGTGTTAAACAGAAAATTAAAATATAAATTAAAAATATAATATTTTTCAATTTACGTATTCATTACGGAAAATTCTTATTTATTTAATTTATTTTTCTGCTGCTTTAATTAGTGATATTGCAATATTTTATTGCCAATCAACGCGAAAAGTAAAT
>JARJDW010020884.1:0-33393 GCA_030264715.1 Adinopsis sp. GC000173
ACAAAGCTTGCAATGAATATAATTACTGTACTTATATTTTAGCATCTTTATTATTTTAAGTGTCATAGAATCTATTTAGCATATTTTGCGCTGACGAATGCATTATCTAGAGCAACATGATATCATTGTGAAATGCAATTTATGCGCTTTTTTCTTTCCGCAGTTTTTAAATTGCCAATTGTGCAAATTAGCTTAAGCTTATCTAAAGCGTTTATTTAATTAAGAAATTTAGTGCAGGTGTCGTCTGTGAAATATTTGTACAGAAAATTAAAAAGAATGGCGATAAGTATTAAATGCATGCACATGCGGAAAAAAATTCGTAATCAAAAAATAAATATCCCTCTTAATTATTGACCAAACAAGCGTGTTCCAGATTTTGCAATATCCACACACACACATGATACACACATGCACGCGGCAAGTATCGTATTTAATCTTGCAATTTTTCATTCGCGTCGTCTAGAAAAGAATCATAGCTATTTTTACGTCCGGGTGCGTATAAATAAAGCAGAAATTTTTAATTACATGCCTTTGGAAATTATTTTGGTTTATTTTTAGCCATTCAATTTATAGGGTCAATAATTTACGTCTACGACAAGCAATTTCACTAATATATAAAACTTCTTTTAAATTAAAGCAACAATACGAGTGCGCCACACGCTTATTCAAAAAAATCACGCAATTTAGCAACAATTTCATTAAATCACACATGCATACCAGGGTGGTCCGACAAGTTTCTAATATTTCGTATATTTTCCTTCTTTCGACTTTGTTTGCATTTCATAAATTTTGTGTTTTCTTTTTGCACAACTTTTTGTCTCCTTGTATTTTTCATCCCTTTTCACAATTATTTACAGTTTTTGTTCGTATTTTTTCGTTCTTTTTCAGAAGATATGTGCAAAAAACAGCAAAATGCTTCAAAAATATAAACATAGGCGACAAGTTTTATCAATTTATAACATTTTTAGGCTTTTTGCATATTTTCTTTTTATTTTTTAATTTTTTTTTTAATTTCTCATATCCTTGCATTGTTTGCCTCTTTTGTCCCAATTATTTATAGTTTTGCGCTTACTTTCTTTGGGAAAAGTGAAATTTGCAAGCTTGAAACTTTTCCGACCAACCACGTATATACTGCCATAGGAGAAGTAAAGTAAGAAAAGTGCGGCAATATGTATA
Source organism: Adinopsis sp. GC000173 (assembly GCA_030264715.1). Taxonomy (NCBI): domain Eukaryota; kingdom Metazoa; phylum Arthropoda; class Insecta; order Coleoptera; family Staphylinidae; genus Adinopsis; species Adinopsis sp. GC000173. The sequence continues at coordinate 1,177 of JARJDW010020884.1, forward strand.
TTAATAGCGAAAAGTAGTTTAATATGCACAAGGTTGCATTCGATTAGACATTTTCCTTTAATAACCTATTCCATTAAAGACATGTTATAATTGTGGGTTGTGACTTATTATCGTTCGAGCAGTTTTTTTCTCTCTATAAATAATAGATAGGGGCCAGTTTGCATGGGTGGAAGCAAAAGTTTCGAGCACGCATCTCACGCAGGTTGAAACGTTTGCTTGGTCGTCGCTGGTGGTGGTGGTGGCCTGGTGGTGGGTCGTTCGATTTGCGTGCGAGATGTTTGCGTTTGATAACGGGGGCGCTTGCAGAATGCATAACTACCCTCACAAAAATTTTTATATCGTTTTCATATACACACATACATATGCTGCTCTATGTGAGTGTGACGGCGTTGTTGTATTTTTCTTTTTGGCCCGCAAATGATAATCTATAGTAGGTAGTATAGTAGTACGATTTCAGTTGGCTTTTAAAAGTAATGCTATATACGATTTGTTTTGCGATAGCCGGCTGGAATATCAATTTATTAATAGTTATTAAGTTGTTGTTTTTTTTTTCGGTTATTTAGAAATCCACGCATAAAGCGTAGTTCATTGCAGTTCATTCACAATAACATTAATAAGAGAGAATTTACTGTTCCAAGTCGTTAATTATATTTTTCGAATGATATTTTAGCAAATTTTAAACTAAATTTAATGAAAATTATCAAATATAACAGAAATTTCTTAAGTAAAACAATAATTTGAAAAAATATTTTAGTCAAAATTTGCAAAAACTACATATAGTGTATTGAGAATCGCAAAATTTAAGGAATTTACGATTAGAATAATTTTTTAATTAAAGTAACAATAAGAGAATTTCTTCTTGTAGGTTAGTAATGATATTTTAACAAATTTTAAGCTAAATTTAATGTAGATTGTAAGATATAGCAATTTTTTTAACTAATATAATATGGAAAAAATATATTGTTTAAGAAATTTACTGTTGGAATCAATTCATAATTAGAGTTGATAAAAAAAATTACTTTTCGTGAATTTTAAATTCAAAATTTTAGAAACTCATGAAACAACTTAATTTTTTTTATCTAATTAGTTTGGATTTAATATATTATTTAACCAAAATTAGAAAAATACTTGCAAAATTTCTCGATTTTTTACTCCTACAATAAAAATTCAATAAGTTTTGTGTGCTATCACGAATCGACTTAAATTTGTTGTTAACTAATTAGCTGCGATTTAATATAATAATGGCTCTTTTAACAATTTGATCAGCCTGCAGCTTTTGAACGTACATTATATTGTTTTCTCAACGTTAATAATTTTCTTTTTCATTGTTTCCATTGCACAAACGTATTCTATTAAGATGATCTAGAGAGAATAAAAGCTTCTAGCATCTTACTAGAACTATATATAAATAATGAACAATTTCAAACAGAAACAATTCAATAAACAATAATAAAAAATTCTATGGATTAATAAATATGAATTGAAAGGTGCTTATTTTTTATAATATAGTTAATTGATTATATAATAAAAAGCTTTTGCAAAAATTGTAAAAAAGCAATAAATAATGCAGCCAATTTATAAAATTCCAGGTGCAAATAAAAAGTTTTAACAAAAAGTGTAAAAACACAATAAATACTGCAATAAATTTGTAATATTTTAAACATATCACTTATTTATTAATTATTTATTCTACTTTAAAGTATTGAAGCTTTTATTGCGCTGGACAAAAACATTGTAAATTTTCAATTGTATAAAATTCTGAAACATGAAAGACTTGAGTGTTTCTTATACATATACCTATAGGAAATTAGCGTTTGTGTTCGCTAATAACTCAATTAAGTACGTTTACATTTTCCAATAAATTGATTAATTTCCATGAAATGTTAATTGCCAGAAGAAACGTGAAGAACTTTCGACCAATTAAAATATTTGCAATCGAACATTGTGGCGTATTGTGGTGGTGAGAAAAAAGCAAACGGTATACCGTGTATATATAATAGATATAAACCGAAAAGGGGGCTGTTCCCTTTTCTCTAATAAATTGATTCGATCGGTGAAAAAAAAACGAAGAAAAAAAGCAACGAACGGGGAAAAATCGCTAATTGCGAAACGCGCCGCACGGTTGATGGAAAAATATCGATGGGGGTGTGTTTTTCATGTGACAGGCGCATAACTACGCCAATAACTAATAATTTTTCTCGTCTTGTTACACATTGTCCGGTATGTGAATGCATGTGTGTGTGTATGTATTCGCGCGCGCATGTTTGCTATTTATTATTAATTCATAGGTAAAGCGCCGCGTGCGCGTTTTTCTTCTTCTTCTTCATATTCATTCCGTTTCTTTCACTACAATTATTATTATTATTATTATTATTACGTGGTTTTTTTTTCGTAACATGTAGCGCCGAGATAGATTAGGGCGAAGCGGGTCGGTCCGCGGGGGGAGCGTAACGGCGACGACGAAAATTTTCGAGTGTAAAGAACCCCAAGAAATGTCGTGTGTGGTTTTTGTGGCCAAGGCCAACCACTAGCTGCATTTTTATAGCGCTTCCTCGATACTTTATACGCATTTATTAAACACACGCATTATTTTTTCTTCCTCCAAAACAACAACATCTGCAACCAAAAATTATTAGATAATATATTACGAAATTGCAAAATTTAACCGAATTTTTTCGAATTGAAAACTATATGAATGAAATTGCATAATTTATGCATTAATAAATTTGCATAAGTATAAATTTTTGATTAAGCTATTTTTGTTTTGGATATTCATGCGTTTTTAGTTGTAATTAAAATTTTTTTTGGGTGTGCAGGCGGCGAAGGGAAAGGGGGCCAGGCGCGCGGTTATATGCACGTCCGCTAGTTTTGATAAAAAAGACCTAGACAAAGTGCATGAGGAGTGGGATAGCATTTTAGTATGCGACGAGAGAAAAAAAAATACACACACACATTAACTATACTAAGCCAAGCCAAATGAAACGAACGATGAAGACGACGATGAAGGAGTGACTAAAAAATTTTCAAGTTGAAGCGAGATGGCAGATATTGTCTATTTTTCTAGGATCCTAGACACCTTACCCTATGTGTGTGTGTGTGTGCACGGCGGTGTGTTGCGTCCCCCACCACCACCACCACACAAAATAGATGATGATATCCCGCTGCACCCCCGCTAGTTGCGTGCGAAGAACCCCCACTAAAATGCGGGGTTTTTCGATAAACACACATATTTTTCAGAATTCGTGCGGGCGTTTTGATGAAAAGTTGTATGCGTTGTTGCGTTTTGTGCGTGTGGCGTTTTTAGTCAAAAATTGTGCGCGCCATAGTGCGTGTGCATTTCGGAACAAAAGTCAGTCGTCGCATTTTTAGATAGTAATAGTAAAGCATTAGGACAGGCTACAACAGCAGACTTGCAACAACACCAACAACAACACGATATATAATATTTTGTTTATTTTTTTATTATATTTCATTAAAAAAAACAATTGCGTCGCGCTAAGTGTGTACTTATTATTAGTCGAAACTCTATATTATTGTTTAGTGTGCGCAAAAAATAAACAAAATAGTGTGCAATTTGTGAATTAGCAAAAATTTTACAAAAAAAAAACACGTAAGTTTATCAAATTTTAAATTAGATTAAATTAAATTATATTAAAAAAAAATCGGAGGGGTTGTGAATGAATATAATAGATAATACCTAATGAAATAATCGCAGCTGCATTTCACATACGTTCTCATCATCAACAAACAAAATTGCGTTTTTTTTTGTACGTGTGTGCGTAGTGTGTAGTAACCCAGATTTAAAATATGCAAATTTCCTGTGTGCGTGTGGAACGCGCAAAAAATCCAGGCATAAGCAGGAAGCTCGCATTTATTTTGCGCGCCGTGCACTGCACACACACACACACCCTTCCCAAAAATATTCTAATTTTAAATCACATATTGCTTTAGAAAGCTGGTTTGGCGACTTAGTACCTAGTAGAAAAATGCAAAAATTGTGACTACTTAATATAATTACTAATGATCTAATTACTTCTAATAAGAATTTTTCGTTTTGTATGCCCATGCATATACTGTTTGGGGTTGCGCTTGTAAAAAATTATATATATATAATACGTGGGGGGATCGATTTATGTCTGCATGTGTGTTTGTGTGTGTGTGTGCGAGTGTTTGTATCGGAAAGCAATAATTAGCGCGCATTTTTTTTATTTCGTACGGCGCGGCATCGCGTTTTAGGGGGTTGACGGATATACACACTATGTATGTGTGTGTGTGCGTGAAGGGGTCCCAAATACGAAACGCAACAACGAAAAATTCTTAGCGGGCTCGCGACGGCCAATAGGGATCGGGTGTTCGGGTTCTGATACGGGCCGAAGAGGGTTGCAATATCACAAGGCAGCCCTTTTTCGCTTTTTTGCGGCCGGTTCGATTTAGTCTCGAGGTGGTTGTCGTCGCGTCGTTGTTGCAAACTCACCCGAAAAATATATGTACCTACGTGCGTATATGTAATATAAAAACAAGGTGTGGCGCGCGCGCTTTAAAACATCAACAACGCAAACCGTGTCCGAAAAGTTTTAAATGCGCGAACTTTGTCAGAGCAAATATTTGCGCGACTTTTGTACTCCGATTGCGCAATCAACATCAACAATTACTAAAACGCATCTTTGATGTTGTTTCTATTTACAGTTTTTCAATTATTTTGAATTTTGGCAAGAAGCGAATAAAACACAAGACAATATGGCTAGCAACGCCCAGCAATATTGCTTACGATGGAACAACCATCGCTCAAATCTGCTCACCGTCTTCGAGGAGCTGCTACAAAACGAGGCCTTCACCGATGTGACTTTAGTGTGTGATAGTGGTAATCCAATCAAGTGCCATAGAATGGTTTTAGCAGCATGCTCGCCATATTTCCAAAACTTATTCACCGATTTGCCATGCAAGCATCCCGTCGTCGTACTAAAGGATGTTCGATATTCCGAAATCAAAGCGATATTAGAATATATGTATAGGGGTGAAGTGAATGTCGGTCAGGATCAGCTCGGCGATTTGTTGCGCGTTGCCGAAGCGCTCAAAGTCAAAGGCTTGGTTGAAGAGAAGCGAAGTGGCAGAGAAGGCGGCAGAGAAGGCGGCGGTGGTGGCAGTGATAGCGGCGGCGATCTAAGCCATCATCGCAACGAATCGGAGCCATCACCCACAGGCGTAAGCACATCGAGCACCAGCAACAATCAGTCGACGGTGCATAGCAGCAGCCATGAATCGCCCCCACATTCGACGAACGGCTTCGTCTACAAGAGTCCCTACAACATGTACAGCGGCAAAGCGGGTATGGATAGTCGCGGGTCGCGTATGAATATTCCCATGTGGTCCGTACCGGGTCTACCATTGGCGCCTACACCTCCTGCAGTACCTTCACAACAATCGGCGGCGACGGCGGCGGCCGCAATGCTCAGCACTTGCTATCAGGCAGGCAGCGCCGATATGAATCCGCTCAAGCGCAAGAAACTCTCCTCGTTGCTGATGAGCCGCGACACACCGATTTTACGTACCGTTTTGGGTCAGGCGGACTCATCACAACCTGTTAGCTTAGTATGCCATCCAAATGCCAGTCCGACAAATGTAAATTCGAATGGATTGGAAGAAGGTGTTGAAAAGGTATACCTATTATTAAATACTTAGCATCAAAATTTATTAAATTTTAATTTTAAAATGTTTGCAGCATATAAAGAATGAACCAAGCGAAGGCGCCCAATCACCCTTCACTGACGTGTCCATGGAGTATGATGAGAAGCCAAAACTAGCGGCATCATCATCATATAGCGGTGGTGGCATTTCTGGTATAGCCACATATGTTCCAAGCAATGTTAAACCCGAATGGAAGCGATACAAGCAGTACACGCGGGACGACATCATGTCGGCGATCAATGCGGTACGCAACGGCATGTCAGCGCTGCAAGCCGCACGCAAATACGGCGTGCCATCGCGTACGCTCTACGACAAGGTGAAGAAGCTCGGCATCACGACAAGTCGGCCATTCAAGCGCGGCTCGAACGGCTCGAATCTAAGCTTCCCGTACGGCATCAGCGGCACATCATCACCGTTCGCCCATCTCGAAAACGAAGAGCATGGCATTAACAATAACAGCTCGCTGTTGGAAGCAAGTAGTATTTTACAGCATGCGCTCGACACGCGCGATGAAAAGGAGGCGCTGGCGGCGATGGTGGCGGCGGCGGCGCATGCCGCCATCTCCGGCCACAATACATCACCAAACAATAATAGCCTGGTACGGACGCCGAGTCCTATGCCCGGTTCGCTAAAATACTTGCGCATGAACAGCTTACCGCCATCGCCTGCAAACGCGAGCGATCCCAGTCACAGCGAGACGAACGGCAGCTCCGAACGCGATCGTGAGGACGATAACGATCAGGTGGAGGATCTGTCAGTCAGTCGAAAGCAGGATACGCACGTCATAATTCCACCAATTAATATGTCGACGATAATCAAGAAGGAGGAGATGCTCAAAGAGTCGTTGATGGAGGAGATGCGGCGCGAGGTAAGCGTGGAAAATACCGAATGAATTACGAAATAATTAACAAATAAATAAAAAAAATTAAGATACGACAACTATATACTATACTAGAAAAAAAACCAGTGTTAAGTTTTATTGTCATATATTTTATATTTTATTATTATTATTATTTTTTTTTTTGGTTGCATAATGCCAGACTGAGATCAGTGCAATATGTATATTTATCTGTGGTTGATAAATCCCACCCGTACTCACAATTTTTTTTGTCTTTAAATTAATTAATTAATTAATGAACTTTAACTTAGTAAGGCGTTTTTTCGTAGAAGTTAAATTTTTAGATTTTATATTATACAATATTATATAGTCTCAGAGTGCCTGTTTCTGTCCATATTTTATATTTATATCGACGATAAGTAAACAAAAATGCAAGAGGGAAAAAAAGAAGGGAAAGAAAGCACGGGACCATTGTTTTTTGCTACAAGTTCCTCTCATTGGAATATAAGTAACTAGTAAGACTGATAGTTTATAATTAAAAACACATGAAAAACACGTTTTCTTTTTCTTTTTTTTTTAATCATACGTATATATATATATATATGATATATTTAATATTTTTGTTTATTTTAAATGCGTTTTGTTAAGTTTAACGAGACTGATTTTTTTTTTATAAAAAAAAGAAACCGGTGGTAATTTCTTTTTTGGCTGATATGATATGAGAAAACAAAAAAAAAACAAGAAAGTGTTTGAATCTTTTCGCCGCTCCATGGATGTAATTAATTGCATAAAAAGGAATCAATGGATGGGGAGAGATGTAAAAAAATTGCTGAGGGGCATTAAGCCACTTTTTTACATATAAATATATATTAATTTTGTCGAGGATGCCATCCTCACGATCTTCTCCTTTTTTTATTTTATTTTATTTAATTTTGATTTTTTTAAATAAGTTCTTCGGTCTAACATTACAAATGTGATTAAGTATATTCTTTCTTATTTTGGTTTTGGGTTTATACATAAAATAAAAATACAAATATTATATAGGAATTGTAAGATGTGTAAGATATTTAACTACTAAAAAAAATGCGACAAAAAAAATTAACGTATATAATTTTTTTGTTTTGAGATTTAGGAGTTAGGCGCGCGCGCAAAATTATTGTAACATATAAAAAAAATATTATTCTATATTCTATTATTCGATATATATATACATATATATATTTAAGCATTCATTTGTTAATATACAAACAAAAAAAAACAACAACAAGAGAGTAAAAATGCGTTCGTTCGTTTGTTCATAAATAAATATAAATATATATTTGGAGTGTCATCGCACTTATAATAATGCACATCGTTGAGGTACTACTACTACTACGTTTATTAATCCAATTCGCAAATGCGGGATGATCATGATGATGATGATGATGATGTATAAATAACAAAGAGCCAGCCCCTCGTTTTGTTTTCATATAACCTCTATATTTAATAATAAAATAATGATAATATGTTTTAATTTAAATGCCATAGCTGTGATTTTCTAGACTGAACACATTCAAGAAGAAAAATACAAAAAAAACAAACACTTAACTAATTCAATAGTAATTCATGATGATAATTGTTGTTGAGCTGCAAATTTCTCATTTTTTTTATTAATTAATTATTAATCAATCACACTACCACTACTACTACTCTAATCGAAATGCAATAAACCAAATATGTAACACTTATCTATATGTATATGTAAAAGCACTTTTATGACATGTGTAGACTGATTTGATAAGCATCTAGTCACAGAATCAAAAAAAAATATAACATTACCTATATCTACAATAAATATAAATAAATAATTTGCAGCTCGTTTGTTTTGTAATTTAATTGTTAATTTAAGTGCAATTGCCGTTTGTTATATACACGAATACAAACAATAATATTTGATGATAAATAGTTCTTATATAGAATGAAAAAGACTGATTTGTTGTATTTTAAAATAGATGAAGAAGAAAAAAACAAGTTTTTTGCAAAATAATAATGAATAAAAAACAAATAATGTGTGTGCGCGTGTATGTGTGTATGTTTGTAAATAACACTTAATTAAATATTATTAACTAAACAAATCAATGGGTGTTGATTAGCCCAAATGCAAAAATTTTTAAAATGCATCTTTGTTAGCGTGGACCAATTTTTATTCTCCCTCTCAGAAAAAAAACAAATAGTTTCACACAACGTGCCTTTGAATGAAAAAAAAAATGAATATAAATGTAAAAAAACATAATATACCTACGAAATATTTAGTGCAGAACATTCCATTAGAATTTTGTTTATTAACAACAAAACGTTACTGTTTGTTTGATTTTTTTTTAAATATTGTGCGCAGTTGTGTNAAAAAATGAATATAAATGTAAAAAAAACATAATATACCTACGAAATATTTAGTGCAGAACATTCCATTAGAATTTTGTTTATTAACAACAAAACGTTACTGTTTGTTTGATTTTTTTTTTAAATATTGTGCGCAGTTGTGTTGTAAACGTTGCCATTTTTTTAAAATATTATTTTTGATTAAGACTGAGTTATGTTTTGTTATCCCAAAGTATTTTAAGGAACTTTTTTATTATATATGATAAGTTTTTTTTTTGATTTTTTGTAAAGAAAAAGAAACACATACACATTAATGAATGTCTTGTTCGTTTTCTTTTTCTCCCTTAATATTTAATAATATTAAAACTGTATCGAATTAAGTGCAGATCTCTTTATTAGATTTTTTTTTGCTTTACTAACTACCTCATTATCAGTAGAAAGAATCAAATTTTAAGAAGAAGAAAATATAAATACATAGATGATTATTTACAATATTAAAAAAAGATATATTTCTCTATGAACTAAATGAATAATGATTGTATATAGCAGATTTTTCTTTGTACATTACGAAAAATTACATAAAACATGAATATTTTTTAAAGTAAAAAACATTATTCCAATATAATTTTTTTGTTCTTATTTTTAATTAATAAACGCATATGTGCTCATAATAATCCATTTTTTTTATTTTATTTTATTTTATTTTTTTCATTATTTTGTGTTTCGTTTTTGGATGTATTTGCGATTAAATAAAAATTGAACATATTTTTATGTAATGTTATTGTTAGTTATAGTTGTAAATTTGCACCGCACGTATGTAATGAATTATTATAAGGATATATTAAATATATTATTATATTCCTTTAAATTCGCTTTTTGTTTATTTCTATTAAATAAATTGCAATAATTTACATTTATCAAAGAAAGGAAATTTTTTGAATTTGATTAGTTGCATTAACAACGCTACATTGCGTGGTGGCAAGTAGCTGAACTTGCAACTTCGACTATTCCCCACCAAGATTTAATTTAGGTGTTTTGAGAAGCAGCGGGAAGTAGCTGAATTTGAAAGTTCAACTATTCTCAACCAGCATTTAATTTCACATTCATGCTTCTTGTATGACGTCAAATCACCAGATCTTTTGCTGTATTCTGATTCGTGCACATCAGTGTTATGATTTAGAAACAAATAATTTGGATTTTCATCGTAAAAGAAAAGTGACTGCGTGTGTGAAGTGAAAAACACCGAAAAATGGGTGAAAACAATCCCCATTTTGGTGTTGACAACGCCTTCAACATAAATGAATTGAGTGGAATCGATGGTGAGTGAATTGCGATACAATTACTGTAATATTTATAACGCAATTGATTGTAGACCTGCTGATGAATTGCGATTCGGAGCTGCTGCAAAATGAATTACTCTCCGACGAGGCATTTCTATCACAATTTAGCGATCAGCTACCTATGGACTTCGACCTGCTCGACTTCCCAAACAATCCAATATTAGATCATCCACAACCATCGCCTGTGAATAGCGTCGACGAGCAGAAAGTATTCAACACGCCACAACCGTCACCTACGTATCAGATCACGCCATCACCGCCACATGTACCAACTCCGATCGTGACCCAACCGCATCAGTCCTCCTCAGTCCCACAAGTTAAAGCTGTTAAACCGATACAGCAGCCACAACCATCCCCAGCCGCTGTTATCATTTCATCACCGTCGAGTATCAAAACCACCACCACCACCGAGCAGGTGATCTACTCACCCCTGCCGTCTAATCAAAGAATCATATTGCAGCAGAATAAACAGACGAAACTGAATCAGCCCGTGGTGGTGCAGAATATTGGATCGTTAGATAAAGTGCAGCCGTTGATACTACAAACGAAGATATTAAAGACAGAACAGCCGACCATTCAACCGACGGTTATGTACACCACATCGGCATTAAATACACCAAACAGCAATCAAACCCTACACACACTTATTAACACGAATGGACAATTATTTGCCACTGGTATTCCGCTCGTCTTGGACACTGAAAAGGTGGCGATCAATCGCATTCCACCGCTCGGCAAGGAGCCGAAAGTGAAGGAAGTGAAGCGAAGCGCCCATAACGCCATCGAACGCAAATATCGTACGAGCATCAATGATAAAATCATCGAATTGAAGAATATTATTGTTGGCGTTGAGGCGAAACTAAATAAATCGGCGATTTTGCGACGTACAATCGATTACATAAGGTAATATAATTTAATTTTGTATTTTATTACATTCATTATATTAAAGTGCAGTCGCGATTTAATTAATTAATAATCAAACTTTGGACGTTTAATATACACTCGTTATCATTTACGTGTAGCAGCAGTAATGCATTTCTAATTAGATAGCATTGTTTTTTTTCTCTCTCTCTCAGATAGCAGATAATAATGGTCATTTATAATATTATCGATTTGATAATTTAACAAGTTGTTGCGGTATTGTGCAATAACTAGACAAAGATTTAATGTCACCGCACTTAATTATAATTATTATAAATCATATTTTTAATTAACAATGTTTCTTATTGATATATAATATTTTTATGACGCCGTAAATACTTTTATATGCGATGACAAAAATATTGCAGTGTCAGAGTTTGTTGATCAGTGAAATCGGTCAAAATCGGGTTGACAATTAGAAATTTTAACTGATTGAAGTGTAAAGGCTATTGTCCACTTCTATCCCCTTGCTCTCCCATATACCTAGGTTAGTGATTCCCAAACTCGATTGGGCTCGGACATGTAAAAAAAGTGATAGTTTTCTCTTTTTTGATTTAACTCTGAACTACCGACTTACTTTCGATTTGGAAAATGAAAATTTAACTAATTTCAGAGAAAAGACTATGGTCCACTTTGATGAATTATAGCAACTTTAAGGACTTTTCCACGACATTATTTATTTTGAATGTGAGGATCGTATTTCTAAGTACATTTTCTGTGCAGGTACTTACAAAATTCCAACTCGAAGCTGAAGCAAGAGAATCTTGCACTGAAAATGGCAATGCGCAAGCAGCAAGTTGATGATTCGAAAATCTCCGATTATGTGCTGCAAAACACACCACCGCCGTCCGATATTTCATCGCCCACACATTCCATACCATCCAGTCCGGAGCTGAAGGAAGAAAGCAGCGACGACGAGCAGCTGGGATTGACGCGCGGCATGCTCGATCATAGTCGCATTGCGATATGTATGTTTATGCTCACCGTTTGCGTGTTTAATCCATTTGGCATCGCTATTAATACGGTATCGAATGCTGCGAGGGAATTCACTGGAAGAAAAATACTAGAGTGTATGTAATTTCTATATATTTGTATTGTGTACTAATTGAACACTTTTAGATGATTCGAATGAGCCATTTCATTTGGGAAATTCAACGTTTTTGCTGTGGCTATTCAACATCATCGTGCTGGCTTTTTGTTTAATCAAGATGTTTGTCTATGGCGATCCGATAATGCCTTCGCGTTCAAAGGAATCGCAGATTTTTTGGCGCCACAAGCGGCAAGCGGAGTTTCATTCACTCCACGGCGACAATGCGAAAGCGAAACAGGAATTATTGCGATGCCTGCAAACTTTCGGCGTGTCTTTACCAACAAGTCGCATTGAGTTAGCGTCCGCATTGATCTGGCAATTTATACGTCAACTTTTGCATCGATTATGGATTGGAAAATGGTTATCGAGACATTCGGGCGGATTCCTCGTTGATGGGTAACTTTCAAAACATTAAAATTTACTGTTCACATCGTTACTTTACGAAATGTGTTTGCAATTAAAGCGTAACGAGATATGAAGCGCAAACTTCGTGCGGCGAATTGTCGCTTCTCTACCACGGATTAAATCAAATCAATTTATTAGATGGTGATAATGAGCACACTTTGGGATTGGTGCTCGCTTTGAATTCGGTGAACCTCGCGGAGGCGGCCGGCGGTAAAATGTCACACATACAATTGATCGACATCTATGTTAGTATGGCGCTGCGTATTAAAGCAAGTTGCTACAATTTCATACAGGGTATACATCGGTAAGCAAATAAATTGTTTATACTCATAAAATATTTAAAAATATGATAACTAACGTAAATATGCTTCTCGAAACATTAAATGTTACAAAATATTGTATTGTCACCGACTTTAAAAGCGATTTTAAGATTTGAAGCAAACATACATACACACCAAGTTGATATACGCTTCCTAATGAACTAATTTTGTAGGTTTTATATAAATTTGGCGAAGCAATCGATGACCTCAACGTGCGATCCGATCCCATCAAGATTTAAATGGATTTTTACACCTCATGGCTACAAATTCTTTACAACGCAACAAATTACTTATGGCAATGATACTAATGAAGTGATTTATAGCTCATTGGGCAATAAATCCGATCCGATGGCGTTCGTAATGAAAGTACGACAGATTTTACTACTACTATGTGTTTGCTACGTCCTTAAATTACATTTTATTTCGGTGTGTGTTACAGATGTATCGTGAACATTTAATTGAAAAGGCGCTACAAACATTGGTCGGGCCTGGTCTGAAAACCACAAACGCCGTCGAGGATGATCTGATGAAGAAATCATGCACGAACGACGTACTCAACTACGTTCAACTATTGTTTGATAATTTAGACAGAGACACGTCGAGTATATTCAATTCAACTAGTTTGCAAAGTAAGTGTCATCTCAACTTATTAATGAATGAATGAAGATTACATGTTTCTGTAATAAAATCTAGGACACGAAGAAGATGAGGTTGCCATCTGGTGGACTAACGTAATAGCGTGCAGTTGTTATTGGCTGCTTGGTGAAGAAAACGACGCGGAAAAGCTGTACGGTAATGTGTTGAATTTGCCGAAAAGTTTGGCGGAATGCAGCGATCCGCTACCGAGGGCCGCGATCGCCGCCTTTCTCGCACGCAAAGCCTACCTAATCGAGCAGAACGTATCGCCGATAATGATATTGAAGCAATGCAATCATGCGGGACAATTAATCGAGGATAGTCTTACGTTTAACAGCTGCAAGATGCAAAACAATAAAGTTTTGGTAAGTATTATTACCAGTCTACAACTTTCTTGCGCAATTTAAACAATATTATTAGCAATTAGGCTGCATTGCAGTTGCATTGCATGTTAATTTATCGAGTGCAATGTTTCTTCAGTGCAACCCCAATTGATAAAACAATCATCAGTGTTATAATGCGCGCGCGCTAAAGAGATTTTTTAAATGCGTTATCGTGTAGTCAAGATTCATGTTGAAGTAACACAATGAAGGGATTTTTAAAGTCAGGTGGCTATAAATCTCGCTAATCCGATATTTACGAAGAAAAAAAAAGGTCGGTCGGTCGGTCGGTTGGTGGGTCGGTTCGATCCGATACCCCCATTGAAATTTCAAACGAAATATTGCTAATCTTTCTTTCTCGCAAGTTTATTTTAAAGTGGATAAAAAGTGCGGGCGCGCGATGACTAAAAATATTTTTTGATAAATCGTTATACGTGGGTCATTCAAATATAAACGAGGGGTAATAAGACTCTACAGTCTGCTGATTACTCAATCGTGTCCTTTCCAGGATCATGAGCACAATAAGTAAATCGCAAAAATTGCGCAATAGTTAGATTGACTTCTTTACTCTTTGTACTTCTGATCATGGGAGGGATACGATTGAGTAATCAGCAGACTGCAGAGAATCATTATCCTTTTGTCTAAGACTAAAATCTCATTTATATTTGAATGAACCGCGTAAGATTTATTTATAAATATCTTAAATTAATATAATTTTAGTTGACACAATTAATGGTGTGCGATTGGTTGTTGGAGAGTCGCACCAGTCTGTGGGAGGATAGTATTGAATTCGAAGATAATATCAAACCTGTAGCTAATTACGTGTTGGCCGCATTCCAAAAGGACTTGACGTCGTTGCGAACGATCACCCAACATGTAACGGTTAGTAGTACTTAGAATTTTTTTATACAAACAAGCAAGATTTTTATCTATATACATATATTATTACAGTCGGCGCTGCCGCGCGTCTTTCTCTACGAAGCAACAGCGCGCCTAATGGCCGGTGCGGCACCCGCCCGCACCCAACAGCTACTCGATCGCAGTCTGCGAAATCGGCATGGCAAGACGTCGATTATATGCGGCGGCAAGGATAGGAATCAGCAGGATTTAGGCGGCGAACGGCAGCATGCGGCCGCGTTGTACTTGGCATGCAAACATCTACCCCGGCAGTTAATTTCGTCGCCGGGCGAGCGCGCGGGAATGCTTGCCGAGGCGGCAAAAACGCTGGAACGTATTGGTGATAAAAAACGACTGCAGGATTGCTATAAATTAATGAAGACTTTGGGACCGAACTCCGTCAGCGTTGCTAATTAACTATTACAACATACTAGACTAGATTTGTTCGCTTATTTATTTTCTCATTATTGTATTATTGTATATAGATAGATATATTTTTAAATGATGATAATAATAAAAGTTTCATGTTTTTTTACACAACGTATTGAATGTTTTTAATATATCTCTTTCGGTGCTGCACGACGGCACGAAATGTTAGAAGATAAACGGAAATTGAAAAAGCGGTGTGGAGAGAGATGGCGACGACGAATACGACAATCGCGAAGTGTTTTTCCCTTGATTTATATATATCATTGCATCTCAATCTTTTATATACATATATATAGCGCGCACTTTCTTTGCACAAACATGCGAAGCGATTGAGACGATGACGATGACGACGACGTCTTGTCAACACGTTTATTTGGTTTCAAGCATTTTTGATGTGTATGGGGACGCCGAATAACTTTATGAAAAATAAATCGCTAAATAAACTTTCCAATTGCGTTTCTCCGCATATACATATCTAACCGCGAGGAGAGTGAATACACGCACCGCAGATATTTCCATTTACTTAAATATATGTACGCGCATCGCGATGATATTACATTCTCCGATTTTCAGCGTTGATACGTCGACAACGATACGTGGTTTGGGATAAAAGTAATGAGACTGATTTTTTATTTTTGTTTCAAATATCAATGTTATCTCCTCTGAAGTAGTTCCCTTGGGCAGTTATATATCGATATAGATGTTGTTTCCACTTTTGGTAACAGCGCTGGAAGTCTGCAATCGGTATGGTTTATGCAGTTTAGAAAAAAAGAAAAGTCACAGAGGCTGAAGTCAGGTGAATTGGAAGGCTAGAAAACTACAGAAATGCGTTTAGCGGTCACGAAGAGGACAGTGTGACATGTCGGCTTGTCACTGTGACTTTTTCTTTCTCCTAAACTGAAAAATGTACTCAAAGAACGTGATTTCGGACATGCTGAAGACTATGCCGCTTGGAGACTTCTAGCGTTGCTACCAAAAGTGGGAAAAAAGTCTCAATCGGTGTGTAATTGTTCAAGGAAACTGTTTAGATGTACGAAAAAACTAGAAACTTTTCATTACTTTTATGCCTCGCCATGTATGCAAATAAAGACGTCTCATGACATGATGTTTCTTGCTTGCGCTTATTCTTTCCCTCCTTGCGAATAATTAACGAGCAATTCGCAATTGCATGCCGTCTATCGTGCATATGTTTTCGATTACAAGAAGGAAATTACGTTGGGGTAATCAACAACCCGACCAGACTATGCTACTTGTATGATTAGACACAATAAACTAATCTCTTATTGAGATATAATTGAAATTTTATAAAAGAAAATTTGCATTGCACTACTGCTTACATGGTATGGCGGTGGCTTTCGTTAACTTAATTTGCAATTAATTCAGCGAATTTAAACCCCGGCGCTTATCATCTTGTTAGATCATTTAATGATTCAAAGCGCGTTTTGTAATAAAGCAGCGCAGCACTGATTTTTTTTGTTTTACTTTTGAGGTTAGAAATGCGCTTCGATATCAATTATTATATTGAGCGGTGGTGAACGTGAGCATTGCTGATAATAACAAAATTGCAATGTACTTACTTACTCGTTCCATTTTTCTAATAATCAGGATATTGTTTTTGTTGTTGTATATTACTAAACAGTCTTGAATGATCCAGACGTTTTTACGTTTGCAATTGTTAACAAAAATTAGAAGAGAAGGAAAACATTGAAGTCCGCAACCAAATACACATTTTCCGGAAGTTGTCGAAGATTAACGCATAATAAATTTGTTAATTTTCGTTAATCTTCGACAACTTCCGGATAACTTGTATTTTGGTTGCTGACTTCAATGTTTTGTTTCCCACCGATTTTTGTTGACCATTGAAAACCTAACCTAAATTGAAAATAACTTTAGTTAATAAAATAAGTGTAAGTGGATGATTAATAAATTTAAAAACATATTTTGTTCGAGTCGAAATAATAATTTACGATTAGTACACCTTGCGCTTGCTCCACACACAACTGCAAACCGTCCTTCTTGCCTGCAAACTTTTAAAAAAACAAGTGATAAAGTTGTGCAAAGTTATTGTTGTTTTCCAAAAGTGATTATAAATTACCGAGTGAATGTGTGTAGCTGAGAGGAAAACGCGTTCCGAAAGGCTGTTTCAATTAGGTATGTACCGCCAGCGTGTAATACGTCGCTTTGTTTTTATAAATTATGAAAAATGCTCGCCGCCGCGTTTATCTCTCCACCCAACCAACCAACCCAACAACGACGACGAGTCATAACCTCAAATTAAAAAAGTCGAGATAAAAGCGAATAACACACAGTAAAAAAAAAGAGAGAAATTATTAATTTAGTAGCATTTTCAGCAATGCAACAATCGCATCAACAACTTTCTTTTGATGTGACAGAATCTTGTAATCAACATTTCCTCATTAATATTAAAACCGTGCAGCAGCGGCAGTAGCAGCAGCAGCAGCAACAAACTCCGAACCGAAAAGCAAATAATCGCAAAAAATGTGAATCGTTTTTTTCCACCACCACCACCACGTTTCTATCTCATCGCAGTGTAAAATAGATGTGTACACACAGCGAGAAACTGGTCTTCTATTCTTGTTGAATTAATTCGGCGTAGATTATCATTGAGTTCTTTTTGTTCTCTCGCCTCGACCCGTTCGGGCCCGGCATCGTGTATTTTTTCCTCCTCCCTTTCCTTTTTTCGTCTATTTTATTTCAGCCTCATCTGTAACTAACACATGCCTGATCTTTAAAAGATCAGTGTGTTATTAAAGGCTCCTGTGGTCGTAATAAAATACACTGTCGTTCGTTCGAGTGTGAATCAACGAAACGAAAGAAAAGCGAACGTCTTAAAATCCATTGTTCGGAGGAAGGAAATAAAGCTGTAAATCTGGAATGTGTGTGTGTGTGTGTATGGGGCAAGAAAGGGGGTATAATGTGGAACGCGAACAACGCCGCCGCCGCTCTTTGACTACCAAAAAACCCAAACACTTTGCACCAGTGATCTGCAATGTTGTTTGCCATTACTCGATGGTTAACTACGCTTTTGTAAATCATTCGCATTTAAATCGTACACGCGCTGAATTTAAATAAATGTATCTTTGACGTCGATTTGGGGGAAACAAGTGATGGAGGCACACTCTTTATTTATGAAAATTTAACAAAATTGTTAATTGAAGAAAAGCAATAATATATCTTTTTTCAAAGTCATGCTTTTCGCAGTTTTATATCGCAATAATTTTGCTAAAAATACACGAGTACTTTTCAAGTTGTGAACAATCAAACCCCATCATCGCGTTAACTTCTATTAGCAACGAATCCGCTGTTGTAAAATCGCAGCCAAGTTCATTCGAAAACTATTTGATCGAAAATAGCGCGTCGTATTAATAAAATAATGTTATGCCACAAACGCTCTCCTAACGCCATATTTACTTAACTAAATCCTTTGTCTATTTGAAACAATTTAAATATTTACCGCTCACACAAAGAAAGTTTTAATACCACCCCACTCTCCTCCATGTATATGTTATATCTTTACATCAACGCGTATCCTTTATTTTCCTTACACAACGTATTGTATTCTATTGAATATAATTTATTGCATATGCCGAAGCTTACAATTTTTTACCTACCATTCAATGAGCGAACGAATACATATAGAGCAAGAAGAAGAAAAAAAAACAGCAGCAAAGATTTATGATAAAAGTAGTACATTATTGTGCAAAGTGCGCCTCCGCCACCAACACCACCACCACCACCGCTTGTTTTCCGATTCGCGTCGAAGATATGTTTATTTAAATTCAGCGCGTGTATACTACGGTGGTGGTGGGCTGCGGTGGTTTAAATGCGAATGATTTACACAAAACGTAATTAACCACATCAAGCGCGGCAGCAAATCGCATAATGGAAAAAGTATAGAGGAGTGCAAAGTGGTTTGCAGGTTTTCGTTCTTCGTCCGCACATAATTTCTTTCCTCCAAATAATGTGAATTTTAAGAATTTCAATAGTTATAGTGGTTATTACCTTAAATCAGTTGTTCCACCCGAATTTGAAACATGAAACTTATCAGACCACCCATGTATATTTACTATTCCTTCACCATAAATTGTATGTTTTATTGACGAGCCTCAAAAAAACGAAAATATTGTAAATATTGAAAAGGTTATTAAAAAATAGCAAATACATAAACAACTAGTAAAAAAGTCGTAGGAAAGTTGAGAAAGTCTCAAACTTATCAGACCACCCATGTATATTTATTTCCATTACCATCAATTGTAGCCAAATTTTCGTGTGCGCTCCTGATAACGAAAATGTTGTAAAAACCACAAAAAATTATTAAAAATTTGCAAATACACAAAATTGTAGTAAAAAAACGTAAAGAAGTTGAGAAAGTCGGAAACTTATCAGTCCAGGTATGTACATTTTAAATTTCAGGGCGCAATTTGCAATAATTTTTTAATATTATGGTTGACAATTTCATTTCAATAATAAGTTTTGAAGAAATGAGTAAACATAAAGTAAGTTTTGGTGTTTAACTCGTTGTTCTCTAACCCCTCACACCAAATAAATCAAGCGCTTAAAAGTTGTCAAGTTTGTTTATAACTATGTCAGCAATTACTCGCCCCGATCGGACCATCATCATCCCCCAATTATTTGCGTTGTTACAAAGCTAATGAAATTTTAATGTACCGCCCGGCTAATGCCTGTGATGTAACTTAAACTGAATCAAATAATTATATTAGAAATTCAATAATAGACCGAAATGTCATTCGCCATCATCATCATCATGATGCGCTGTGTTGATTGTCTTATCGGTAAATAGGGACACCGACATCGCAATTAAATCATTAGATCAGCGCAATATTAGATGGTGGAATAAAATTGCGAATGCGATGCCGAATTCCTCTCTTTCGCATTCCGACGCAGCTGTAAGCCATAGTTCATGCATTTTTGTCACGAAACCAAATAAAAGTGACGACGCCGATATTAAATTAGCAGCAAAACTAACGCAATTAATGTGTGGTTGAAATTTTATAATTAAATTCGCATGGAGAGAAAACAAAAACGATTATTTTGTGTAAAAATATTCAAAAATTACTCTAATGTGAAAAGTGGGTCTTTTACGCATGCACAATTATAATAGTCGGCAATTCTTACACCTTTTTATTATAAACTCTTAAATTTATGCATTTTCTAACATTATCTTGAAAAATATTAACAAATTTGTTCTATAAAAGGTAGCAATTACGAAAATAACACAAAATTTGTACGAAAAAAAGTGGAGATCTGGCGTTTTCCAATAGCTTTTTAGATCTTCGAGTGATTTTTTCATAAAAAATGTTCTAAATTTGTGGATTATTTAACAAACTTTTGACTCACAATATCAAAAAATTGCACATTCCAGGTCAAGTATCTTTTAACGCCTTGGGGGAATCAAAATAAAATGCTTATTTGGTAGAATAAAATATGCGGTTTTTGGCGCGCATTCGATTTTGTCATCGCAACGCATTCGAAGCGCAAAAATTCATTACGGATTAATTAAACCGTGTTGATTCCCATGGCAAAATAATAATACGATTATCTATCAATATTATTACACGCAATATTATTGCTTGCGCGTAATTTATCAATATTTGCAATCATCTAACAGCTACCCACTAACACTATTTTGATAATAATATCAACTACATGTGGCAATAATAATATAATATTTTCCGATGTCTATATGCAAATGTCCACACATTGATTACCTATCGGAAAATACACGACATAATTTTAATGCTCATTTTTTTTTGTCGTTTAACCTTTGTGATAGGGGTATATTTTACAATATCACATTAATAGACATTAGCAAGTATATATAGATAATTTTACAATTTGATTTAAAGAAAATTTATCAAATTTGAGCAATATTTATATCATGACCTTCCGCCTGCTACGTAGGTAACTAATACTTTGTTTACGGGGTTTTTGCGCGTCTGGACAGACTGGTATGCTACGTCACAACCAAAAAACTGCAATTGATAAGAATTAGATTTAGTTCAGTGGTGATTGTCGTTGCGTTTAAGTACGTGCGTGCAGTGATTGAAAATTTTGGCAAAAAATCTCAACATGGTGGAACTCTATGGTTTTTCGGTACTTACTACTTGAGAATAAAGGTATGTAAATTTATATAAATATAATATATCATTTATAAATATTTAATTCGTACCAACTGGATGTACTATACAACATTATATGTGTGTATGCATCTATTGCTAAAAATATTTGCAAGTGCTGGTTATGAATAATAATTGCATTGAGATTAATACAAATATCACTGTTATATCGAAATTTTAATACAGATTAAAATCGACCATTTCCTGGAAAATGTATGCGAATCGTTAAATTTTGTACATTTACATCTCTCTATATAATAAATGCATAAATTAATCATCATCCTTTTTATCCACACATATGCACGCATACAACATTTGAACAAAAAATGTTTAAAAAGCCAGCAAGCAGCCAGCCAGCCGGCCAGCCAGGCAAGCGATACTAATTATAAAACGTGATAAAATCGGCGCAATGATCAGCAAAAAACTTAAAATTACTATTTACGTTAAAGCTACCAACAAACTGACTGAAATTTCCACATAATTTATATGTTTACATATAATATGCATAGTAAAAGTGGCCGAGTGTATAGTGCGCACTATCGTACCCACTACACTACACATACCAGCGGCGTATATAAATTTATTTGTACATAAATGCAAATTAATGGAGAAAATAGAATAAAAAAAATGCACATGCCCTCCTTTTATTATTGCCTGCCGGCTTTTTTTCGTTCGTTCGTTCGTATTAATAACGCTATGACACATAAAATAGAAAAATTATAATTGAAAATTAGTCCTCTTTCCTTCCTCGTTTTTCCTTCGCATTCGATTCACTCTTTGCGTCTTTAAAGCGTTTCCTAGCACGCCAACTAACCGCATATAAAGTCATAATAAAATAAATCAAATCAACTCGGCGGCAAATTAAAAATAAAAACGAAACTAACTACAGGATGTTGCAAAAGAAAACAGAAATTTTTCTATCATTTTATTTCCTATAATATTGTAGCAACACTTTTCCAAAGTATGAACATCACAGAAGTAATTTATGTAGTAATGCTGCAGTTGCTGTTTGTTAGTTATGTGGAACTGTTTTTCGAATTAAAATAAAGAAGCGATGCCGTTTGCAATATTGCCGCCAACAAATTTAATTTATTAGGCACGCAGTATACATGTTAACAATTAATTATTCTCAGAAACTATTTGATAAACTCGCGTCCAGTGTAGCTAGTAATCAAATGTGGATTGAAGCGCAACAATTAAGTCTTTGCAGAGAAAATTATTATGTAGTTTATTTCAATAAAATAGTAGTAAATTATTTAATGAATGTTATAAAAAAAGTGATTTGGTATCGAGTGTGCAAAATACTACTTTTACGCATTAAAAACAAATATAACTTTTTGGATGATAACACTTTTTGCTAATAATTTAGCTAGTTTTAAATAAGCATGACTATGCAATAATGTTTCGCAAGACGAGTAACACGAACATTTTAAGAGATTGTATTTTTTACGTGGCATGTTTGGTTGGACGAACATTTTTTGTTATTTCTTTGTCAATGCGAGCAATCTTTCAACCTCCTACTCGTAAAGCGAGAATTTATGAGCTATGAATATAGAAATTACTATACTATTAAAATAAAACGAGTGATGATTTTAATAATAAACGTTTATTTATTATAACTATATATTACAATTTTTATTTATATTTTTTTTGGCAATATACATGTAATTATGTGCTACCATTTTAAGCATATTAAATTTTCTCTTGTTTTTATTTTTTATTTCATTTTTTTTCATAATTTATGAGATTAATTATAATATAATAATAAATACGTTTAACGTCATATGCTGCGACTTGAAAATCTAGGATTTGATGCAAGCGAGTAGAGAAGAGGGTGAGATTGTGTATAGAGTAGTGGTGTAGTGGTGGTGGTGGTTGGGCATATTTTTTTATCCATCGTATAGCTACGTAACAAACAACATTGAAAATGCAACGAGGAGCGCAAAAATCGATAATTTAATTAGTTGTGCATGTAAAATAGTAACCGTGTCCATTTAGCTCGTCGGAGGAAAATGCAGAAAAAATACGGACTCGCAACACCACACATCGAAATACTGAAAAGGACATTATATGGTGGTGTTGTACGTACGTACGATATTTATTTGCATTTTCTTCTCGTAGCGTCCGCAAACAGTTCGTAGTATGAACAAGTGTGGATGTTGATAATGGCATTAGCCTAAATACAAACACAACTAATGATTGTTTTATAAGTGTTTTAAAAGGGGGGGAGATCAACGAGATTTAAACTACAATTTCATACTGTTTATAACATACATGCTAAATCATTTCAATTAGAAATAAAACTTTTTGGTGGGTGGGTGGTTGGGTGATGGTGGAGGAAAACTAATCTCGCTCGCACTCTCTCACTCACTCACTCGTTTTCTGCATTTTTTCTGCTGTTCGTTTTGCTCGTCGTGTAATCGTAATGAGATGAGGAAATGAAATTTCATTTATTCCTAAAAACTTTTGTGAAACACGTTTTGGATTAGATTTAATTAAGTAACAGCTGATGCTTGATTATTCCCAGACTTTTAAGCCTCCAACAAAGCAGACAATGAATATTTTTCATATTACAAGTGTGTATGTAAGGGTGTGTGTGGTGTGATACACTTGCAACATGACGTTTTATTTATTTCATTTTTTGATTTCGTAAAACAGAAAAAAGGAAATTGACTTCGTCTGACTACTTATCAGGTTGATTCATAACCATGTGCGCACATTTTAGTTAAATGAGAAAACATTGGCATTTTATTTACTTAGTATTTTGTATCAAGTATCAAACCTACATTCAGCTTTCAGTTATTATAAAATTTTTAATGATTTTTAATCAATTATGATGGAAAATATTCAAGAAATTAATGTTTAATTTCCAATTTAGTTTTTTGTAATTTTCTATGATTTTTTTTGTTGGATTTTCACTACGTTGAATCAAAGTATTTGAAAATTTTTATGAAAATTGTTTAAAAACAAAGATTTTCAATCAATTATGGTAGAAAATGTTTAAGACCCAACAAAAATTAACAGAAAATAAATTGTGCTTTAAAAATTAATTAATTTTTAGTTTTCAACTTATTTTTTGCCACTTTCTTTCATGATTTCTCTTAGATTTTTAGTATTTTTAATCGAATAAATTGTAAATTCTCATAAAAATTCATCAAGTAAAGAAAGATGCCAATTTCCAAAACATAAATACAATTTAAACAAACTTGCAGATAGTTACGAATCAACCTATTATTATTTTTATTTAAAGCGCTTTTTCATTGTATTTTATACACATAATTTATTATTTCACTTTTTTTAATTCTCGTGTTTTTGGACAATTTATTTATACATTCACACACATTCGCGTCATCTCTATAAGAAATATTTAATGATTATCAATCCTACCGTTTATATATTTACACAATTTTTCATCTATTAACTTTTATATCTTTATAGTATATAAATAAGCTCATTAAATATTTCTTTACTCTCATGTTTTGTCATATTATAAATTGATCTTTGTATTGCTTGACTTTACAATTTTATTGTACAACGTATCAATTATTTTACGTGAGAAAGTCAAGGACTTGTTTTTGATTTTCTAATAAGTCTGTTGGAAACAACATGATAATCATAATAATAATAAAAAAAACACTTTACGTCTGTATTTTTTCTTCGTCTTCTTCTCTTATATATTTGTTTTTTCGTTTGGTCGTTATTGCATACTTATCACAAAAACTGCTGCTGCTGCCACGCTTCGTTTTCTTTTTCTTCTTCCATTCTTGAATTGTTTATGCATTATTTATTTACACTTGTTTTTGATTTGATTAATTAATCAACGCATTTCATCAGTGCAGTGGTTGGTAAATAAACGTAGGTAATAGGTAGGTGAGGGTGAATTAATTGTATGTTTGATGAGTATGATTTAAAAAAAAGTATTGTAATAATTATGGGAGCTAGCCAGGTAAACTTATTGTTTTCTTCTTCTTGAATTGTTTATGCATTTATTTATTTACCTACACATTTATTATTTTTTTGTTTTGGATTAATTAATCAACGAATTTTATAATTGCAGCGGTAAGTAAATGAGGGTTAATTAATTGTATGTGTGATGAGCATGATTTGAAAAACGGGGGAAATTGAAGCACGTTTGTATTATGAAAAAATTATGGTGGCGGATATCAGGGCTAGCCAGGCAAACTTATCACAAAAATTGCTGCAATTTTTGCAATTGCTTCTTCCATTTGTTTTCTTCTTGAATTGTTTATGCATTACTTATTTACAGATTTTTTTTGATTAATCGGTGGGTGAGGGTGAATTAATTGTATGTGTGATGAGCATGATTTAAAAAAAATTGAATCACGAAAAAAGTATGGTGGTAAATATGGGAGCTAGCTACCTTGCATCGTTTTCTTCTTCCATCCGTTCTCTTCTTGAATTGTTTATGCATTAGTTATTTACACTGGTTGTTTTTTGTGATTAATTAATCAACGAATTTCATCAGTGCAACGGTAGGTAAATAAATCTGGGGGCTGAGGGTGAATTAATTGTATGTGCGATGAGCATGATTTAAAAAGGTGGAAATTGAAGCACGTTTGCGCTATGAAAAACTGTATGGTGGCAGATATGGGAGCGACGTCATCGTCGTCGTCGTCGTTTTCCTTGTTTGATTTGCATTAATAATTATGAAAGTTTATTAATAATCGTGGAAATGTACGCTTGATGGCGGGAGGTGTCGGGGGGAGGGTTGAGAAAGGGTGGTGTATATGTTGTTGTGTGTTGGTGTGTGTGTGTGTATGTGTGTGCGTTTTCTCTTCTACAACGACGACGACAAGTACAAAACTATATAACGGAAAAGTTTAGCGCGCGCAACGTCGTCACGTTTAAAGGAAACTGAAGAATTTCCGTTTTGCCAAAATGATATATTTAATCATACGCTTTAGCACACACTTCTCGTTTTGAGGATGGATTTTAATATTAAAGGAAACTTTGTTTATTGGCTCTCTAATATCGCAAGGTGTATTATTAATATCATATGTCCTTGATATATGCATTGCTGATGATGGGGTTGTTGATGTTGTTGATGTTGATGTTGTTGATGTATTCAACTGCTTGGCTCTTGCTGCTGCTGCTGCACTCGCTTCTTCAATGCACATTCAATGAATGTTGTAGGGCATAGAATGGCTGCTCTTTGACATCGGGCGTCCATTTATTAGCTATAACAGCATTGCTCCATTAGTAAACGTACTGTACATATTAACAATATTACGTTCAATTACCTTTATAGTACATCTCCTTATACATGCTTGGACAATTTGTATTCTATAATAAGAAAAATTCAATACATTAATAAATTGAATAATAAATTAAAAAAAATTTAGATGGTATACTATTTTATTAGCTTTTAAATTTTTTAATATTGTTTGTACCCAGCATAATTGCATGTTTTTGTAGAATAACAAAAATTAAGAAAATTATGAGATTATTAGTTGTAAATTATCTTTTTTTTGTTATAAATGAGCAGCTAAAATTGTTTCATTAGCGAACAGTACATTCTACGTTTTATTCAATGCATTAATACCTAAATTTCCATAAAATATTTAATAAATTAAGAAAATATCAGATTTTATACTAGAAAAATTACATGTTTTCAACAACATAGAGTAATACAACAATTGCAGAATACAAAAAATTAAAAAATATTTGATTTTAGTTTTAAATGATCATTTTAAACTTGTCGGAGACGATCAGGTAAAAATTTTTTATTTTAAATTGCAAAATATATCGCTCATCACCGAATTCAACAATGTAACGTAGCATTTTATGCGTTACTGATAAGAATATTATTTGGTTTCGTTCACTTTTAGTAACGCTTCATATGCGTTTAGAGAACAGACTTTTTTATATATTCTATAATAAGCGGATGCTTTTTAAGTACTACGCTAAGCCATTTACATTAGAACTAATCCAAATTTGCCTGTCTTGTTTCGTATATACATTTTTTTGTTATATTAAATATTTCATCATTATTCTTATGCATTTGCGGTAATTGACAAAGTGGCAGCTGGTTTTGTCCGTATATCTACTGCATTATTAGGGCTTAACACTACATTTACTAAATAGCATCGGGAGGAGCGAATCCCTATATGTTTTAGTGTTTTTTTATACATATACATTCATATAAATTTTCATTACACTTTCAATAGATTCTTGGTTAGCGCGACGATAGTACATAAGCCATTTTAAACAATAATAATAATTTAACTGGAAAAATTGCAGAAGATAAGCTGTAAATGTCCTAGTATATACATATATAATAATAAATGTAATGAAAAAGAATGATTTTATAATGCAGCTTTATGGGCCATAATTAAAAACTTAAAAAATTTGATTTACGCGCTTGCGATGCAAAAACAAATAATCATTTCGTTGCGGTAAAATACAGGTTTAATAGACACGGCTATATAAATAATTATATTATTATGGAGTTGTCGTCGTCGTCAAGTTTGCGCCGTACTAAAAATCCAACATCAACGATATTCACAATATACATAAATTCGTCCGAATCGAACGACGACGTTTAATACCTTAAAGACATATCTATGTTTATAGCGTATTTGATCAAAATTGTACGATGTGTTTAGCGGCGCCGCCTCCAACATGCCCGTAAAAATAGATTTATTGAAATTTATCGCGTACACATCGTGAAGACAAAATGTATGCTTGCCATATTTTGTCAACTAATAATGATAGTTATCTGCTTTACACGTTGAAATTAGTTCTTTAAAGTTGATTTTTTTGAAAAAACTTATCTCGTGCATAAAATGTCACTTTTACGCACTTGACTATACATTATTATATAGAAGTTTATTATATTTTCTTGTTGTTGCAGGCAGGTGGCTGAAATCTTCTTCTTTGACTTGGACTCAAGGTAGGATTTTTGATAATATTTTATTAATTATTCACCACAAATTTTATAAAATATTGATCCATGCCTACTTTTATAATCTCCTTCGCACATTATAAAGTTGTTTATGAAAAGACAATTTTCGAATCTTATGTATACAATGTCACTTTTACACACTTGACTATAAATTACTAAAAGTCAATTACTATTTTTTTGTTGCAAACTTTTCCATTGACTAATAACCAAGCTAGCACTTTTCTTCCTTTACTTGTTTTGATTTTTCTTCGATATTTGATTAATTATTCACGGGAAGTTCATAAAATATTTACACATTAAAATTAACTCTATAAAGTTTACTTTTTATGTGCTCATCCAAAAAAAGTAATCTATTTCGTATATAAAACATTATTTTTACGCACTTAATTAGAATTAACTACAAGTTAGTGATTATTTTTTGTTACAAACTTTTTTGCTACTTTACTAGTTTTGATTTTTTTTTTGATTTTTTATTATTAATTATTCACGACCATTTGCATAAAATATTTATGAGGAAACTTCGCGAATCAAATTATTTGACTTATCTCGATTAGAAATTTTTTTTCGCTTTTAAAGTTAAATTTTCCAGTAAAACTAAATAAATTAACAACCTTCCTCCTCCTCCGTCTTCTTCTTACGCTATCTATTTTTATTCCACTAAATTTTATGCGCGCGCGCCGCGAGTGCTTGATGAGAATTTTTATTTAATGCGTTAAATAAAGTGGATTTAGGATCTTATTTTCCAAATTAGTGGAAATTGTATTTAATTATACGCGCTTATACACTTGCACGCCATTTTTATCATCCATGGCAGCCTCTTAAATTTCGCATTGCCAAAAAAATAAAATTCAATATCTCCCCGCCGAATGTTAAACATGTTTTCAATATCCTGTTTAAAGTTAAAATTCATCCGATATCAAATTACATTTCTTACATGTACGTTTGTAATGGAATTCAGGTGTCGCTGTGCGTTTCGAATTAAATTTAATCCTATACCTTTTCCCCCATACACACAAAGTTATCATATACATCTCTCAAAAAAGCGCAAAAATATTGATTGTTTGCATGACGATGATGACTAGGACGTAACAAATCGTTTATCGACTTAGTGGTGGTTAGATCGTACGATTTTGCATTTAATCCATAAATTTGTTTGTCTCATGTTAATGATTGGGGCGTAAAAAAATAGTAAGATTATTAATTTAATCAGGATTTTATTTGTTGTGTTTCGTATTAAATCAAAAAATCGCAAAAACATTGATTGTTTGCCTCTTAATAATGATTGGAACGTAAAATAATCGTTTATCGGCTTGGTGGTGGTGCCGATCGAACGTACATTTGTGTATTTAATCAGGATTTTATTTGCGCCGTGCTTCTCTTGTTTGAGGAGCAGTAATAATTTAATGAAATGAAAACACGTCGAGGACGCAACGAGGAAACTTAACCAAAATGCACACGTTAATAAAATACGGGGTGGAATTTTTGTATATAGACATACATACACGCACACATGCACAAGTTATATAACACATCAAGGATATAAAAATAAATTTTTATGTTTGCATTTTAGTGCTCAATTTAACACACGTTTATGTTGTACCATTTAAGAGTGTAGTGAATTTTTGCCCTTCGAACGAAAAGCAGAGGAAAAAATATATATAAGCGAACGAAAAAAAAAAGAATATACGAAACGGCATTTCCCATCGAAATAAGAATGATTTGGCGTGTAAAAATAGCTGAGAAACAAAGTCAATTGGAAAGAAAGGGAAAAGTTGTATCTTTTTATATATATATATAGGTATAATAGGCAAGCAACGACATTTACAGGAAATATCAATCACGCCATTATTTTTCACCTTCACGCTCCAAACACAAAAAATACATACCTATACAAACACACACATATAGACGATACTTTATATATATATATAGAGCAATCGGTATAATAAAAATTCATTTAATTGGCCCATTAATCATTATATTTTTCGCATGGATCAAATCAATTTATCTAGATTACTAGGTAGGTGTATATATGGCGCGCGTTTTGTTTCTCGAGATGTTGGGCGCCGAAAAATTTACTACAGAAAAATGATGATTAATTGCGTGCGTATCCACAAAAAGTCGCGTTAATCAAATAAGTGCAAAGCAAAACATAAAATTATAAATAGGTATTTTATTATGCAATCCATGTAAAGAAAGTTTCAAAATTAAATAAAACAATTACAGAAAACTTCACTACCAAGTATGCCAACTAACAGAGAATTAAGTATTGTTTGAAGGGCGAGGTATCTATAAAGAGTAGTTCAGATCACTTACATTTAAAATGTAAATATTTCTGAAACCGTATGTTAGATTGTTATTGTATATTGTTTAAATAGCATATAAATAGGAGAGTTTAAAATCCAATTACATATTTAATATTTGTATCACATTTTCGAGTACTATCAAAAAAGGCAAATAAAATTGAACTTTTTTCAACTTGGAATCCTATTTTCTCATAATCTAATTATGATACCGACTTAAATCAAACGATTTTGATTTTATTATAATGAAAACTAGGACTTAATATATTTTGATATTATTAACATATTTTTTTCTTAAATTTCCAACTCAATAAATATAGTTACAGCCTTCCAATGAGTATGAATTTATTGCATGTCCTAGTGTTTGTGCTAAGTAATAATTTCCTCTACAGTAGATAAAGATTAGTTGCTGGGTTTTCTCAAAAATGGGATTCCAAATTGAAAATAGTTTAATTTTATTTGCCTTATTTCATAGCCTCTGAAGATGTGATTGATTAACTTAGTATGTCATTGCATTGTAAAACTCTTCTAGTTACAGACTACTTAAAAAATAAAACAATCTATAGTACCGTTTCAGGGATATATGCATTTAGTTATAAGTGATCTGAACTACATTTTATAGATACCCCGCCCTTGTTAAAAACCGCGTAAGATCAAAACCGTATAAAGAGCCTTGTCTAAAGTGCAAAACCATATTGATAGAGTAAATAATTGCATAATTATGCATTTTTAATATTTTATCGCGCAATAACAGAATCGCGTAAAAAATGCTATAGTTAGTTTATTGCGCTAATTATTTGGCGCGGCGAATGAACCGATAAACAAAAACAACAAAACACCTTTTTCGTTTCCTATACTCTTCTACCTTTGCTGATGCAACAAACAAACAAACAAACAAACAACAAACAAACAAACAAATATAGCACGGCGCAAATTATTATTTTCATTCAGTGAATGAAAATTTTGATGCGGAAACTGAATCGGTAAAATATAACTGCGCACGGAAATGAGAAACACACATACGAGTGTCTAAATTACACATACATATATACCGTATATGTATATATATAACCATCCTAAAATGGTGCACGCTTTAAACAAATTTTAAAATATTCGTAAAACTTGCCCCGTTCGCCGTTCCTGTCTCTCTTTCTCTATGTGTGTGTGGGTGTGTATGCCATATATAGGTATATAAATGTGCGATGTGTTCCGAAAATCCGGAAATTGGAAACCAAACTATACTGATTTGGTTTTATATCCATTGCATATATTGAAACACATTTGTGTGTGTGTGTGTGTGTGTAGGTATGTGGCGCGGGGTGTGAGTTTTTCCACACTCGCTCTTTTTTTTTCGATTTTATTTTTCACCATGCGTGCGCTAGCTGGTACATATATGCAAAAACTGTCAACATATTGTTTTCTAGTCGTGTACTTTTTTAATGATGTTTATTTAATTATCCAACACCTATTTCGGATTTTAATTAAAATGACAATTTATGAAAATTGTTAATTATAGATTGGATGATCATGGC